>FXXK01001759.1:66577-137540 GCA_900184695.1 Betula pendula | reverse complement strand
CCACATCATTCACCACTGCCGCAAGCTCGCAGCCACCACCTTCACAAAACCCCGCCGCCAGTTCCAATCTCCACTATAACCTCATCTATTGCCTCAACCCCCGTTCCTAACCATAGACCCATACGAACACCACCAAACCCATCAAAACCAAACTCAAATTTCCATCATCCATATATCTTCTCCAAGAAACGCCAGAATCCATTACGCCACCCATCAGTTATCATCTCCGAAGCACCCCCCCTCTCAGAGACTAACGCATCGTTCACCCAAGACAGATTTGAAAATTCCCAACAGCCCAGGTTGCATAAGTCGAAACCTATTGTGGAGGCAACTTCGGTAACTCTCAACTTCTCAAACATTGCCGATATTTGGTTGCCTTTGTTGTCCTGTTGTTTGTGTTGCTCCAAATCGGATTTTGGGTGTCGTCATTGTTGAAGAAATCCAAGCTCCAGAGTCACAGCCATCTGATTTTGAGTGATTGTTTGGGCTTTCCGTTCCAACTCTTTTAAGTAACAATTCGAACCTGGGTTTTCTCAATTGATTTCGACCTGACCCACATAAACCCCAGTTCCCATTTTGAGCGTTTCCTTTGTTTTTCAATAATGATTCAGCCCAATCGAACTTCTTGTGTATCAAAGTTTAGTTTCTTGTAAGATTCAAAATCCCCAGTCCATTCTTTTACTACAAAAGTCCACCGCTAGTGATCCATGGTTATTTTTATCACTAGAAGAAAATGGTCCAGTGGTTGTTTTTCAGTAGGGTTGGAGGGTTGGGTTTTCTCTATGAATGTCAGCGAGGATTTAATTACCAGCAGAAGTGTAGTTTGGTGAATGTAAAGTTGAAATGGGTGAAAGACAGGGCACTGGATGCTGCTGTATCTGGTGAGAGGGATCTCAGAGCAGCTTGGGTTCTTGTTTCCATTATCTCTTCTACTTCTCATCGATGTGGTGTTCCCATATACCACCTCTCCCGCAATCGTGGACAACTTGGTCTACCCCATGATCTTAAGCTCTCCACCTTTGTTAGGAGATACCCTACTGTTTTTCACGAGTCTCATGTTTTTGACAGCGGAGGCACTCGAGTCCCCTGTTTCAGCTTGACTCCTGAAGCATTGGAACTCCACAAAGAAGAACTCAATGTCGTTGAGCAGAATCAGACGGATCTTGTCAATAGGCTCCGCAAACTGCTCATGCTCACCAGAGACTGGATCCTTCCATTACAAACTGTTGACCAGCTGAAATGGGACATGGGTTTGCCGTACGATTACCATCATTCCTTGATTCCACAGCGGCCAGAGTTATTCTCTTTTGTCCACCTCCCTGACAAGCGCGATGGCTTGAAACTCTTGTCCTGGGATGATGAACTTGCCGTTTCCCAATTGCAAAAGAATGCTGCTTTACAACAGAAAGAAGAAGACTTGAAAAGTGGCTGCTTAGCCTTTCCGATTGGATTTACGAGAGGTTTTGGGTTGAAAAGAAAATGTATGGAGTGGTTGAGAGAGTGGCAGAGGCTCCCTTACACTTCTCCGTATACCGATGCCGTCCATTTGGACCCCCGCACAGATGTATCTGAGAAGAGGATTGTTGGAGTCTTTCACGAGCTTCTTCACCTAACCATACAAAAGAGAACTGAGCGCAAGAATGTGAGCAACCTCCGAAAGCCACTGGCCCTGCCCCAGAAGTTCACTAAAGTGTTTGAGCGCCATCCCAGCATTTTTTACATCTCCAAGAAGAATGACACTCAGACAGTCGTTCTAAGGGAAGCCTATGACCATCAGCAACTCTTGCAGAGACACCCCCTTGTAGAAATTAGGGAAAGATTCGCAAGCATGTTGAGAAAAGGGCTGTTGGATAGGAGCAGGGGGGTATACAAGAAAAGTGCAGGCCCTGGTCTAGATCAAGATCGATCAAATGATGTTTATGGTGATGAAATGACTTATAATCAGTGTAGTTCTGAACAGGAGTCAGACTGTAAGTTATTTTCTGAATATGATTCAGATGACTCTATACACGACCGTTGTTGAGTTTTGACAGTGCCAATAATTTTGTTGAGATTTTGAAATCATGTAAAGCACCCACCACCTTGGGTGAGCAAATATTTGTCCAGTTATTGTATGTGATTGTCAATACAATACGCGAGCTACATGCCTATCATCTGCTTCTTCCTTTGGATTGATTATCTGATGAGGAAATATGAAGGATTTTATTGCTTTCTTGATTGTTGAAGTTAAAAGCTGTTTAGCTGCTCTACCTGGGCGAGTATTGTTCCCCAGAATCTTGTAAGATCCATGTGACCAGCATCGTCTAGAACTTGATTTTGGGAAACTTCTTTGAGAGGATCAGTATGTGATAACCAAATTTGACATTTAGAGGAAGAGGAAGCATGAACCGGGAGGGGACTACTTTATGTTAGTAGTAATATATATGCTTTTATTTTTTGTTGAAACTTTTAGGGTATTGTGATAAATCATAATTGTCCTAAAAGCTTAAGTTAATAAGAAGTAATAAATTTAATTAATATTTTAAAATTCTCCTTCACGTGTAGGTTTAAACTCTTTTTTAATAGGTGATGTAAAATATTTAATTAAAAGAGTAATTATATATGTTATCTTTTATGTCTATTTTGTGTTAATAAAAAGTGTTGTAACTTTTAAAATTACTATTGAATTTATAATTGATCATTATTGACATTCATCTAATAATAATTTTAAAAGTTACATTATTTTTAATAGACTCAAACTAGACATGAAAAGTAACTTATTTCATTACTCAAAAAAATCATGTCAAAATAGTCCCAAATCATCATCATCTTAAGTTCGTTTGTTGTCCCTTGAAAGAACCATTGTTTCGCATTCTAGGGGATGGACGGTTGGATTCCTCTTTGGGGTAAGGGTCGCCATATGGTGGGGGGGTGGACGTGATGTGGATGGCAGGCGAGTGGTGGACGGAGGTGATGTTGGATAGGGAGGCCAGCTGGTTTCCTTCCTGAGAGTGGTGGTGTTGTGATTCAGGGGAGGAGAGAAGAGAGAGAGAGAGAGATAAGCGCCAGAAAATAATTTGGACCAAACGTTGAAAAATAAGAAAAACGTTTTTCAAAAACCTTTTATATATGGGCTCGACTGTAAAAAAAACAAAAAAAAAAATTCTTTTATATTGAACAAACGCAGTGTTCAAAACCCATTATAAAAATGTTGATAGATTCTTGAAAAGTTGCATTAGTGCATATGATTTGTTTGGATTTATGAATAGGGATTTTAGATTTTGGTAATTTTGGACCAGCGTTCGCATTTTTTTTCTCCTGGGACTTATGAAAAGTGAGCTTGAAATTAATGCAACTTTTCGTACTTATTTATTATTTTTTTGACGTATTTTGAATAAATTTTTTTTTAAAAAATAATTGACAAAAAAAATTGAATCAAAACATGTAATATCAACAAATATAAAATGAGTGTAAAATAAAATTAATGTGATATGTAAAGTTAAATTGATGTGAAAAGTAACATTATTTTTTTACAAAGCATACATATAATTACTTAACTAAGTGTATTACATATGAGTAATTGTAAATTAAGTAAATTACTATTTACACTTATTTTTCACATATATCAAGTGAACTTTGTTTCCCATTCCTAAAACACCAATGGTTCAACTTTAGGAAAAAAATAAAAAAATCCATCCAATGTAATTAGGACACATGTCACACTAACAGATTCGATTAAGTCGGTAAACATAATTTAATTATGAAAAATAAATTATATTTTTAGTATACATGAAAGACCTCTAAAATCATTTTAACAACAAATAAAACTAATTTCAAATCAAGCAAACGAGTTCGACTCATTTTGCATTTTTCGCTCGACTTAATACTGAGTGAAAGCTTTTTTTTTTTTTTGTGGCAAGTACAATGAGTCAAAGCTGAAGTGGGCGTTTTGGCTCTAAACTCGTCATCACTTTTAGCACTGCAACTGAGACACGCACACAGAGCGAGAGAGAGAGAGACACACACACAGAGCATGAAGCCTGCAGTGGTAGTTAGCGGCAGAGGTTGCGCAGTCGCTGGTCCCCAACACACTCCCTCCCTCAATATCCGATCACCCCCACCATCTCTTATTTCAAGTTTCACGTTTGGCTCACGCCTCCAAATCTCACTTCCACGCCTCAGCAANCTACTTTATGTTAGTAGTAATATATATGCTTTTATTTTTTGTTAAAACTTTTACGGTAGTTTGTTAATAAGAAGAAGTAAATTTAATTAATATTTTAACATTCTCTTTTACGTGTAAGTTTAAATTCTTTTTTAATAGGTGATGTGAAATATTTAATTGAAAGAGTAATTATATATGTTACATTTTATGTCTATTTTGTGTTAATAAAAAGTGTTGTGACTTTTAAAATTATCATTGAATTTATAATTGATCATTATTGACTTTTGATCTAATAATAATTTTAAAAGTCACATCATCTTTAGTGGACATAAAAAGTGACTTATTTTATTACTAAAAAAATCATGTCAAAAGAGTCCCAAATCATCATCATCTTAAGTTCGTTTGTTGTCCCTTGAAAGAACCATTGTTTCGCATTCTAGGGGAAGGACGGTTGGATTCCTCTTTGGGGTAAGGGTCGCCATATGGTGGGGGGGTGGACGTGATGTGGATGGCAGGCGAGTGGTGGACGGAGGTGATGTTGGATGGGGAGGGCAGCTGGTTTCCTTCCTGAGAGTGGTGGTGTTGTGATTCAGGGGAGGAGAGAAGAGAGAGAGAGAGATAAGCGCCAGAAAATAATTTGGACCAAACGTTCGCATTTTTTTTCTCCTGGGACTTATGAAAAGTGAGCTTGAAATTAATGCTACTTCTCGTACTTATTTATTATTTTTTTTTTGACATATTTTGAGTAATTTTTTTTTTTTAAATAATTGACAAAAAAAAATTGACTCAAAACATGTAATATCAACAAATATAAAATGTAAAATAAAATTAGTGTGATATGTAAAGTTAAATTGATGTGAAAAGTAACATTATTTTTTTACAAAGCATACGTATAGTTACTTAACTAAGTGTATTCCATACTAGTAATTGTAAATTAAGTAAATTACTATTTACACTTATTTTTCACATATATTTTATAGAAGCTGACTTGACAAATTTTAAATAACATTTTACTTTTATTTTTTTTTAAGAAGCTGAGATGAGACATTACATGAATGTGATATATAGTCACATGAATGTGAAGCTCATTCCTTTTTCAAGTTTTTAACTGTCTATTAGGACGACAATATAAAGAAAAAAAAAAGGAAAAAAAAAAGAAAGTGAACTTTGTTTGCCATTCCTAAAACACCAATGGTTCAACTTTAGGAAAAAAATAAAAAAATCCATCCAATGTAATTAGGACACATGTCACACTAACAGATTCGATTAAGTCGGTAAACATAATTTAATTATGAAAAATAAATTATTTTTTTAGACCTCTAAAATTATTTTAACAACAAATAAAACTAATTTCAAATCAAGCAAACGAGTTCGACTCATTTTGCATTTTTCGCTCGACTTTACACGCAACCAATGAGTGAAAGCTTTTTTTTTTTTTTGTGGCAAGTACAATGAGTCAAAGCTGAAGTGGGCGTTTTGGCTCTAAAATCGTCATCACTTTTAGCACTGCAACTGAGACACGCACACACAGCGAGAGAGAGAGAGAGTCACACAGAGCATGAAGCCTGCAGTGGTAGTTAGCGGCAGAGGTTGCGCAGTCGCTGGTCCCGAACACACTCCCTCCCTCAATATCCGATCACCCCCACCACCTCTTATTTCAAGTTTCACGTTTGGCTCACGCCTCCAAATCTCACTTCCACGCCTCAGCAATCCCATACAAAAGTCTCGCACACGTTTGCCCATAGCTCGCGTAGCAGATAGAGACTATAGCGTGGCCGAGGCTCCGGCGAAGGCGCTTCGCCGTATTCTCGACTTGCCTGGTGTTCACCAGGGCCCTGCTTGTTTTGATGCTCTCAGTGCAAGGCTTGTGGAGAGGGCTGGATTTCAATACTGCTTCACCAGTGGTATGTGGCTATGTGCTTTTCTCTTTCTATTAAATTCTCTTCAAGAATATGGGTTTCCGATCATGAATATAAATTCAAGAATATGGGTTTCATTCGATTGGAATTGCAGCGTGGGATTGATTATATTTCCATTTTTCTTTGTTTTAAAATTTAAATCGAGCAGTTAGGAAGCAGTTTCATCGAGAAAAAAAAAAGATTTGTCTGGGGTTGAAGTTCACATATGTTAAAATAAAATATAAAATATGAAAAAGAGTGGAAACAAAGAGAGAAGAGAGACAGGGATTTGAGGTGGTTCCGCCTTAGAGGTCTACCTCCATAATGCCCAAGACCTACATTTTGTTCTAGTGAATTGAATTATATTGTAACGTGATCAGACCTATTTATTATGCAACAAAGCCTTGTAGTACAACGTATATTATAAATAAAAATACGGAAAATGTAATCTGTAAATGAATACATAGAAAACAAGAAAATATAATCCTAAGGATTTTCACATGTGATACAAGCCTATATGGCAAGAGATCTTTTGGATTCTAACATCATCTCAAACTCAAGGTGGAAATTTGAGTTTGTAAGGAAAAATGATTGGGAGAACTTTTCTTTTTCTCTCGTGGTGGTATGTGAACAGCTGCAGGCGGTTGGTGATGCGCATGATCTGCACAAGCAGATCTCCTAGGGTTGCATGAACGCTGTGACCTGTCGGAATAGCTTTGCGTTGCCTGCACAGTGAAGATCGGGGCTTATATAATTGTTAGGTATTGTTTTTTAGTTGAGAAAATAGCCAGAAGGCACCCGATTTTGAAAAGAAATGTGCGGCGGTGGTTTCCAGACGCACGAGTATCGTGATGGCACGTGACACGTGTGAACTGTATAAGTAGAACTTCCAGAGGTGTGTGAGCACGTGTGATCTTCACAAGCAGATAATCTGGAGGTGTGTGAGTGCACGTGATCTGCACAAGCAAACCTTCTAAAGGTTCGTGAATGCATATGAAGTGTTGGAATAGCCTTGCTGTAGCAGTTTTCGGACACACCGAATGACAAGGTTGCGTGTGACGTGCATGTGAATACAGTGAATTGTTGCAGAAGCTTTGATGTGGCAGTTTCCAGACACACCAAAAGAGTGTTTAAGTATTGATTAAATGATTAAATTAATATCTTCCTATCAGCTTAAATTTTTGGGATAAATGATAATTTAATATGATATCAGAGCAGAGGTCCTAAGTTTGAATCCTATTTCCTTTATTTACCTCTCATTTCAATCAAGTATTCCACGTGGTGGCTTCACCTATTAAAATGAAATTTAAGCCTACACGTGAATGAGAGTGTTAAAGCATTGATTAAATGATTAAATTTACCTTTTCCTACCAGCTTAAGTTTTTGGAATAAATAATGATTTAACAAAGATGTCACCTAAAACAGGCTTTGATACTATATTAAAATAAATATACAATATGAAAAAGAGTGAAAGCAAAGAGAGAAGAGAGACAATTATTTTAGCTGGTTCAGTCTTAGAGGCCGACATTCACCATCGGTATTACTCAATAGAGCTACATTTTGTTGTATTGAATTAAAATATATTGTACTGTAATTTATAATGTAATAGAGCCTTGTAGTATAACGTGTAGTACAAATATAAATAAGGAAAATGTAATATGTAAATTAATACATAGAAAACAAGGAGATATAATCTGAAGGATTTTCACATCAATACAAGCAGATATGGTAAGAGATCCTCTGGATTGTAACAACATATAGTTGTCGTTTGAGTGTTCTTTTTTTCTTTTGCTTTGCCTTGTGGAAGATGGGTTTTCATCGTAACCTATTTGGATTGATTATGAATTTTGGTGATTGGTGCTTGTTGTGATGTTGTGAGTGTTCTAGGTTACATATTATTATAATTTGATCCATATTCTTACATTTAGGGCATCAGGAAAAAAGGAAAAAAAAAGGAAAAAAAAAAAAAAAAGAAAAAAGAAAAAAAAAAGGAAGATGATCCTTTTGTGTTCAATGATATGTGGGTTTTGTTTGTTTTGTTGGATGTATGTTTTTGTCTATGTTTTATTGATTACATGTGTATAATGTACAATGACAGATAGGTGTTCGGTTTTGATCCAAAAGACTTGTATATTGGTTTGTGAAAGTTTGTTTATCATTTTTTAACATCTGGCTTTAATAGTTATCTGAATTGTTTTATTCCTTTTGTTTTAAAAGAATGTGTGATGTTGATCAGGTACCCATATAACTCCAAGATAATAAGTAATTTACTTCGATCAGAAGTACTGAGGTCATAGGTTGTGGTTGTTGGGGGTGTTTCTTCCTCAATTCAATGTTTGGTATGATTATTAGGATCTGCTGGCTGCTGCTAAGAATATGCAGAGAGAAATAAGTAATTGCCTTGAACCTAAAATTGTTTTAGCGAATTCAATATCATTGTTTCTGATTTTTAAGCATTTTGTGGGTGGTTTCTTTTACTGACGTTATGGGAACCTTTGTTCTCAATCACTTTGGATAGTAGAATGAGAGGTTGTTTTTTAGATACTTAAGTTTCAGTTTGCAAATCCCTGGTAGTTTGGGTATTAAGTAAGGCCTTCCAGCTGTAATTTAAATGCATCATTTCGACTGTAGTGATATCTTGTTGTTTGTTAGATTAAGTCAATATCCGCATTGGTAGAATTATTTCTGAGCTATGGATTTTGATATGTGTATCAAAATCCAGATCAATGTTGTTTGTTATGATTAAATCAATATCTGCATTGGTAGAATTATTTCTGAGCAATGGATTTTGATCTGTATACCAAAATCCATGTCAATATCCCTGAATCTGCTACTCCGGATGCCACCTGAACATTGGGGAAGAGTGTGTCAATTTACAGCATTTGGATGTATCTTCTTCAATTTTCTTTCATGTTGACAATTACATAACTGATTTTTGGTTATGAGATTTGAGCATTCTTGATAACATTCACAAAATATATGAAGAGAAATAAGCATTGTAATTTTATGTGTCTCTGAAATTTTATGTTTCTTCCCAGAACATTTTATTTTGCTTGAATTTTCTAAAATGGATGGAAATAATTTTTTCAGAAACTAGATTTAGCAGGAATTCAGAATTCATCAGTTGCGGTGGAAATAACGAAGTTGTTAACTTTTTCCAAAAGAGACAAACTAGTTTATTGATGCCATTCTGTGCTTCCATTAGGATTTTCAATATCGGCTGCTAGATTGGGATTGCCAGATACGGGGTTTATATCCTATGGAGAAATGGTGGATCAGGGGCAACAAATTACCCAAGCTGTCTCGATTCCGGTCATTGGGGATGGTGATAATGGATATGGGAATGCAATGAATGTCAAGAGAACTGTTAAGGGATATATTAAAGCAGGTTTCGCAGGGATCATTATCGAAGATCAGGTTCATATTATCATAGTATTTAACATTCATTATTTGTTATGTTGTACTCTTTCTTCCAGTCTCTCTCTTTACATTAAGCTTTTTTTTTTTTTTTTTTTTTTTCTTTTTTTTATTGATATCTCAATTAATTATAAACAAAAAATATGGATCATTTGCATCTGGGAGATTAATGCTGCATTGCTATGATATTTTTCTAAACTTCCTTTTGAGTGTGCCTAGTTTATTTGGGTTCATGTATTGGTGGAAAGTGCTGGCATGGGTTTTGAAATTGGGATTAGAGAAATCAAAGATCCTTCATATCCTAGGATCTGAAATTTTGGCTTAAAAGTGTCTGTTACCAACTATGGGAATTTGGACGATTTCTTATATCAAGAAATTAAAGCAGAAAACTTTATTTCTGGTGCATGTGAAAGCTCTCATCAAATGAAGTTTAAAAGTTTAGCAAGGATTATTGATGTAATAAGGATAATAATTCTTTCTACACATAGAGGAAAGCAATCTTATAGTTTTGTGAAAACTATATCTTGTGAGTCATGGGAGTTCTTGAGGATTGTTGAGGGTCTTATACGGAACCCTTATGAGAACTGTGAAGTTTTGTTTGTGAGGATTGGTGTGGCTGTGAATTTGAAGGTCTGAAAAATACCATCTGATGTTCATTTCTATTGTTTTTCTCTGTACAATATTCATATGTAAAGGTGAAATCCTTTGGCGTGTTAGTTTTGGCCTTGCTTTTTACGTCCCTGTGGTCTGGTATTGTAAATTTAGAGCCACATCTGGGACAGTTTGCTTGTTGTTCTGAATGCTATAACTTACAGCTTGATTCTTTATTTAGAATTTTCTTTAACTTGCAACTTCTGTAGTCACCGTGCAATCTGCAATTTTACCCCTTTAAGATATTGTTGCTTATAAACTTTCATTGCAAGGTGTCTCCGAAAGCTTGTGGTCATACACAAGGGAGGAAAGTGGTGTCCAGAGAGGAGGCAGTGATGCGGATAAAGGCAGCTGTTGATGCTCGGAAGGAGAGTGGCTCTGACATTGTTATTGTAGCACGAACTGATTCTCGTCAAGCAGTATCTTTAGCTGAATCACTCTGGAGGTGTAGGGCTTTTGCTGATGTTGGAGCAGATGTTCTTTTTATTGATGCACTAGCTTCAAAAGAAGAGATGAGGGCTTTTTGTGAAATTTCTCCCCTAGTTCCAAAAATGGTACATTATGCTTTCCTTCGCTTTGTACCAAGTAATGGGTATCTAATGTTGGTTGAAGGATGTGGCTTCTTCCTCAAATTTTTTTAAGTTTTTATACCGAAGCATTTAAAATTGTTGAATCAACATATGTCTGGGGATATATCTAGCTTCTGCCTGCAGTATAATCTGGAACAGGGCTTTATGTACTACTTTTTGCTCATTGTGCATATAATTTCACAGTTGCTAGGAATGACTATGATAACTTAATTTGTAAACGGTTTCAGCAAAAGGAAATGCTTGTTTTCATGTTTAATGCATCTTTCTTCATAATTGATCAGCTGTAATACTGCGAGATAGTATTTATTATGCACGTGATGTAGGACAGTCCTTATGTCTGGAGACCAGGAGATATCTACACATAGTAGAGGTAGGCCAATTCTTCGGTTTAAGATTTTGAAGAGGGTAAGGGAGGTTGAATATGTTTCTAGGGCTTTATGAGGTCTACAGGTTTATAGGACTTCATGGAAAGCGTCCCTCATTGCAGTGTAGTCCATGTGGAAGGAAGAGGAGGAATTTTTAGGGACATCATAATTTGGATTAGGAACCTTTTGCCTTTTGTTGCTAATGAATTAGGTTCAATTCATGGACTTATAATGACCTTAATATCCATGTTCTCTTGAGCCTGCAGGTTCCTTTGGGGTGGGGTTGTGGAAGAACATCAGAAAAGGTTGAGAGAAGGTTTTCAGCTTATCTAGTTTTCAGGTGGGGGATGGTTCTCGGATCATCTTCTGGCAAGATAAGTGGTGTGGGGAAGTACCTCTTATGGTTGCTTTTCCAGGCCTGTATGGAATCGCAACCATGAAAGACGCTTTTGTCGCTGTTAATTTAGAGTTTTTGGGGGGCTCCAACCATTGGAACGTGAGCTTTGTCAAAGCGGCACATGACTGGGAGGGAGATGTCTTTCTTACTTTTTTCAGGTGTTGTATTTGGTCAAGGTTAATAGAGGTTGTAAAGATCATATGAGGTGGGCCTCTTCTAAAAGAGGTTTGTTTAAGGTTAAGTCTCTATACTGCTCCTTGGCTTCTCTTAATGGGTGTCGCTTCCCCTAGAAGAGTGTTTGGAAGACGCCGGCCCCCCCGAGGGCGGCCTTTTTTGTGTGGTCGGCGGCCTTAGGTAAGATCCTTACCTTGGATAATCTCAGGAGGCGGCACGTCATTGTGATTGACAGATGTTGTATGTGTAAGAGGGCTGGGGAATTTGTGGATCACCTTCTTCTCCATTGTGACGTAGCGTACACCGTTTGGAGTGCATTTTTTAGTCGTTTTGAGTTGTCCTGAGTGATGCCTAGACGAGTTGTGGATTTGTTAGACTGGTGGTGGTCCTCGGGCAGGCCTAGGAGCGTTGTTGTGTAGAAAATGGTTCCTACGTGTCTCTTCTGGTGTTTGTGAAAAAAACGGAATGACAGAAACTTTGAGGATAGGGAGAAGTTGTTGGAAGATATTTTATCTTTTTTCTATGAGACTTTGTTCCTATGAACAGCGGCGTTTGTTTCACCGCTATCTCTTAGTTTCAGTGATGTTTTTGTTTATTTTGCCCCCCTAGTTAGGGGTTCTTTTTATATACTTCCTGTGTACTTAGGGGCGCCATACGCTTTTATAAAATTAACTTTTACTTATCAAAAAAAAAATATCCATGGTTTGGCGACAAAGACTTTTAATTCAGTTAGTCTTGTGGTTGAGTAGTTGTGCCAGTTATAGGTACCCCATTTGGTAACATCTAGTTTCTAAATCTCATGAAGGGAATGGCAGATGAAGATTTGACTGGAGGAATCGTTCATAGTAACACTCCTTTCCCTCCCTCCTGGGTAAAATTAAAAATTAAATGCTAAACAGAGACATTTTTGTTGAGCCACTGTGAACTTGTTATTTAAGATTTTGCCATATGCCGTGTACACACCAACAGACATTCAAAAAAAGAAGAAGTACATGTATGTTACCCAGACACACAAATATATGTAGTATGCCTACATTATTAAGTGATGTCCTGATGCTTCCAGTTATAATGAATGACCAAACAAAGCTTAGTCATTAATATGACTTTGAAATTTCATAGAATTGTAAAGCTTTACATCATTTTATTAGAAAACAATTTTTAGTGACTACTAATGTTCATTGATTCTTGCTTAGGCCAATATGCTTGAAGGAGGGGGCAAAACACCGATACTTAATCCTCTTGAACTTGAGGATCTTGGATATAAGCTTGTGGCCTATCCACTTTCCTTGATTGGGGCATCCATTCGAGCAATGCAGGTTCATCTATAATTTTTTTTTTCCTGGTTAATGATCTTGGATTGCCTAAAGTCATATCAATACAAAATGGTGAAAATTATTTGTAATTTATGTTTCTCCATGTTTGAGCTGATATTAGACATGATATATCATGGTTAACTGCTCAAAGGAAAGAAGGCACATGATGTGATTCTTGTGATTGTGCATGCCACAAGAGAAAATAACTCTGGTTTGTTCGCCCTTTTTTTTGTTTTGTTTTTTGTGTAGTGGTACTTTGTTGTAAATATTTGTATCCATGAAACCTTGTTTGTTCAATTCTTGGTTATTCTGTATTGCAAATACTCACTAACAGAACTTCCGTTTCATGATCCATGGTTATTCTGTATTACAAATACTCACTAACAGAACTTCCATTTCAAATTGATTTTTAGATGTAGTTGGATTGGTTCACTTATATCGTCACTGTAGTTTCAATAACCTTCATCAGCATATTCTTTCGAAAATTTTCTAATAATGGATACTTTTTAATAAGTAAACGCAATTTAATAATGGATACTCATGGTTTAATAAAATTTGTTGGATAACTTTCACCACCATTCATCACATCCATAGTTTCTTTGATTAATATTCAAACATTGTCATGTCCAGATCCCAAAAGGCCAAAAGGGTATGGTGCATGCTACATCGTCCATTCAAAAACCTGCATTAAATTTTGACATTGCGTTATGATTCTTTTTCATCAAGTTAAATGATCAATAGAAGAGGCACAATAGTACGATATTTACACTGTTCAAAACTAAGTCAAAACTCTATCAAGTTTGCAAGGATAGCATGCTACAACATCATTCATCTCCATATAACATAGTCAAATCCATTGAGGCAACTGTAACAAAGTTGTTTCATGTAGTCATGATACTACTACCGATTCAGAATATGAGAATACTAATTTATATTTGATAAATGTATTAACTCTAAGGTGTATACTTACACTTACAGAATGGGATACATCAGGATTAATTTGAGTCATTTGTAATCACTTATACATTCATGAATTTTTGCATCAATGACTGGCACTTGTCAACACATCTATGTCAACTTATTGCAAGGATCCAAGTATATAGTCTGTGCTGAGAACGTTTTAAAAAAATAATACAAATTTTGGGTCAAGCTGTGTCTTTAAGGCTGTTTTGTTTTTATAATTTATAATTTTTTACTCGGAGATCTGTCTTGGGAACATCTTACACTACTTGGAGATAATTTCAAATTTTCACTAGAAGTTATTACGGGTAATATAACAGTCAATAAATTTGGGATTTTAGTTAGTTTCTGAAATGTTTTCCTGATTAGATATTTTGAGAAACCAATGAAGCTTTAGCTCAAATGTTACTTCCTTCCTTTATAGCAAGGTGGAGGGTAAGGTCGTGGGTTCAAGTCCCACCGGGTGCATGTGTAATTTACCGATAAAAAAGAAGAAGAAGAAGATATTTTGAGAAACCACAGTTAGGGGTTTGCACTTTCCTTATTGTTATTGCTGCTTAAATATGGGTGGATTTTACCTAGCAAATATCTCAATTCTTTATTTGCCTTTCCGCTCTTTGCTGTATCAAACTTCTATGACTCAATTGCAGGATTCACTGACTGCCATTAGAGGAGGGCGTATCCCTCCTCCCGGAAGCATGCCATCATTTGAAGAAATTAAGGAAATCTTAGGTTTCAACACTTATTATGAAGAAGAGAAGCGCTATGCTACCAGTTTGAATCAGCTGTCATCGCAGAGAGGTGAGAGAGAGATCTCTGAGCCTACTAGGGATGCAACCTAGATATTCTGATTTCACCAATCTCCGAATAGAGTATAATCCTCTAATCTTCATTGCTATTAACTGGAAATTTGGATGCCCCCCCCCCCCCTCCCCCCTCCCCCCTCCCTTCCTTTCATATAGAGTTCATTAGTAATTTGTGAATGCAATCGAGTTAATGCGGGATGTAGAACCAGTTTTATAAAGCCTAAGGGACTCATATTTTATTTTTTAAATAAGTAAGGGCCTCTTTGGAAAGTCATAATATCCAGCATGTCCTAGCATTCTTCTTAAAGCTATTTCAGAAAAAAACATGATTTCAGAACTATAGAGATTATGCTACAATCTCCTTCTCCCCCCCCCCTGGGGGGATAATTCTACTGTGATAATACCAAATCTAGTTTATAATGATTTGAATAATGGTCATGGCGTAGACTACCAAATTTTGTTTTTACCAATGAGCATAAGTAGATTTTTAACTGAAAGTGTTTTAAATATAGATTTTTCATTTCTTTCTTCCTAATTCTTATAACTAAAAGATATTTATCAGTGACCAGTAGCAGATACTCTATAGAACAGAGGGCTCAAGATGATACAGAGCAGAGAGGTCAAAGTACTCAGGATCCCATTGTCGAAGTGATAACTCCTGATGTGTCCAATAACTATGGTGCAGATAGCTCAAGGGATCCTTTTTCACTGCTCTGGTCTCGTACATTGAGAATCAAAATTACTGGAAGAGATGGATTTGAGAGGCTTGATGTTAGGATCCCTGTAAGTCATTTATCCTCTTTGGACACAGATAACACAATACTGTCTTTCTAATGTTATTTTGGATTCTACCTTCTTTTTGATATATATTTTAGAATCTGCCTTCATAGAGCTCTGATGGTAAAATTACATTTTCCATCCATCAGTGGATCTGATTATGCCATCCAACCATCTTATGCTTGTATGAAGTTGTTCTTTAAATTTGATGGTTTTGATCAAAAGGTGATGCAAGGAGTGTGTAGAAAAAATTAAAAATTTGTAAAAGAAAGATAAAAGATTTTGAATCCATTGATTTGCGGAAAAATACTGGAATCACAACCATTCTTTAAACCTGTTCATTCACTCAGAATACCAGAAATAAAGGCATCAACAATTAGTTAATTTGAAAGAATACCCAAAAGATGGAAGAAGAGAAATCTCTCTCTAGAAATTTTATTCTTCAAAACACACTCTTCTAAAATAAAGCCACAAGTTGCCTTTAAATAGGCTACAAGTCCTGATCCTAATATTGCTAGAAATCCTAATGGAATTAAATAAAGACTCTTAATCCTTAATGGACAAGGTTTCCTAATTACTACAAATAAAGACTCCTAATTCCTAATGGACAAGGATTCATAAAAATAAATACTTTAAACTCTTAATAAGTAATCTCCACAGCTATTTATTTTGAATTCATTGTATCATGAAAAGAGACGTAAGTTTCGTGACGCGTTTGCATTACTGGGCCTAGCTATACAGCTGAGCTTGAAGGAGTCCTAATATGTGCCAAGTTGAAAGAAACTCTTTTGTTCCTTTGTTTTTTTTCCTTTTCAATTGGTAATTTACACACGCACCTTGTGGGACTTGAACCCACGACCTTGCTTTCTACCTTGCTGCAAAGGCAAGAAGTACCATTTGAGCAAGTTCATTGGATGAGATAAAATATTATCCAAAACGAAAAGCAGGCTACATTCAGCACATGAATAGATGCAAGCCGTAGAATTTATATTCAACTCAGCACATATGATTTAATTTCCGAACCTTGAACTGTCAAGTTCAAGCTCATACATAACTTCTCTGAACCTAAAGGTAATCTTTGGAGCAAACACTCCTGTTAAGAGAAGTCTCACATCAGTTTTCTTTTTCTTTTTTTTTTTTTCTGGGCAAATACGACAAAGAGGGGGGAAACTAGACCAGGGGAGAGGGAGGAAATGGTAATGCTTTCGGTGATGAGGATGGAAGCGACCTATCTAACTAAATTGTACGTTAATAAGTTGGCACTACAGTGGATTTTGTGGACCGTTCAGGAAGAGAAGCATATTTAATGATGGACTCAATTTACCAATCTCGGTTGTGGTTCTGGTTCAGGACGGTATAGTTGCCAATTTCGTTTCCATCCGATTCTTGGCAAATGGCAGCAATCATTGACAAGGACTCTGGGACAGCCACATCAAAATCAATCGTCAGGGAGTTGGTAGGTGGCAGGACCCAGATCTCAAGTTTATTGAGCGCTTTTTCAGTGATTCTCCAGGTGTTAAAAAGTTCTCTATGAATCTTTTTGATCTGAGCAGCCATTTGGATTGAATTTAGGGGGAGTTGACCATGTATAGCCTTGATTTTGTAAAGCCAACAATCGTTGCAAACAGCATAAAGGAGTGAGACTCATGAAGATTGATATTTAGAAATAAGTTAGGGTTCAGACTTTAGAATAGTTATTATCCAAGTCGAGATGTCAAATTCTGCAAATCGAAGAGTATCTAGCAGCCAGGGGATTCCTTCCATATAACCCAGTAGAAATGGAATATGAGGAAAAGATGCTTGTGGGATTCAACGTCTGCTGGCAGAGAGGGCAGTAAGGTCTTCTTCCTGTATCTGGATATACTTTCCCAAATTTGTCTTGACAACCAGAATTCTCCATCTGTCCTTTCAAATGAGAAGCTTTAACCTATCATGAATTTTTGCCTTCCATAGAATTTTCCAAGCTTTCAATTTGAGGGGGTCATTCTGGTTAATATATTCTGATGAATGAGATTGAAGGCCAATTTGACCAAGAAGGTTCCTTTTTTATTTGGAATCCAAAAGAGGGAATCTACTAACTCTTATGGAGAGAGATGTAAATGAGGATATTATCAGCAAGTTCTTGATCAAAGAGATGGTATGAGAACCAGCTCCACGTGCTTGGTCTGTTTGGTTTACTTCTATGGTTCTATTAGGCTGGCACGCAATAGGTGTTGAAGAAGAGTGCCACGTATAGTAGGGTGGTTATCAGTATATGAATTTATTGGATTTCTTCTCCTACATGTTTAAACTTTTGAGTTGAATTCTCTAAACAAAATTGATGGGGGTGGTGGTTAAGTATAGGGTTTTGTCCCAATTTTTATTTTTGAAACCTCAAATATAGCCCCCATACCCCCCCCCCCCCCTCCGGTAAGTGAAAAGCACCTAATATTGTCTCAACTTCTGTTGGAATGTGCAAAGCCCATTTTTCTCACTAATGTTATGCCCCATCTTCTTGATTTTCGAGAATTGACCCTCTTTTTATGTTTCTTTGTTTGTCTCTCTCAAAATGTTATACAGGCAGGATTCTTGGATGGAATCACAAATATAGTTCCAGGTATTGTATGTGTTTTGCAAACTTGTTGTAAACAGTTGTCTGCTCAGAGAAGTCCTTGAATGGATAAATGAGAAGATCTGCACATTTTTGTTTACAGCTTTGGGGGGTGTAAATATCAAAGCATTGTTGGATGATGCGGCAGACGAATTAGGAGGGAAGCTGTTATTGGATTTTAACGACACAATGGGTGACAGGATTCAAGTCTTTCTTGAGTAGCTTTTCCACAGTTTACTTTCAGAGTTCCCATGGTAAAGTTTTCTTAACCATAAATAAAGCTCCTTTACAATTCTTGAAAGAGGTTTATGTAGTATATCTTGTGGATTGCTGTCTAGAGCCTAGTTGTCTGTAAACCACCTTCCCATCCATTGTGAGTTTACTAGTGAGATCTGGCACTTAGTTCTCATCTTATTCAAAGTTTTGTGAGTCTATGCCTAGCAATATCCTAGAGTTGCTTCATTGTTGGAAGGCTCAAGTGCAGGACAGTCCAAAGAGGCCTTCTCGAAAGTTATCCCCGCATTACTACTGACTACTGTAGAGCATTTGGAGAAAAAGAAATCGGCGACTTTTTGAGAATCACGAGTTGAATGTGCTGCAACTAAAATCCTCATTTTTTAGATCTCTTTTAGATTGGCTGTAGCTTATGTTCTTAATTTTTCTTCCTCTAATCTTGTAGATCTTGTTAACTTTTTAGATTTTCAACATCAATAGGGTGATTGCTTCTCTTGTATACTTTCGTATACAAGGGCTTCGTTCCTTCTTCTAAATATAAAAAATAGATCATATTGTGAAAGATTGAGGTCTGCTTTAAGGGACCTATGGTTGCAATGCATCTTTGATCTTAAGCTATTTTCACAGGAAAATTACTACGGAGTTGAATAATAACTCTTTAGCAATGATTATAAAATAGGATGCACAATATAATGAAAAATAACTACATAACCCTCATTGAGTAGCGTCGAAATATCTAGAACAAAAACTCAAAGTGAAAAAGCTAAAAAGAAAAGAGCATAGGTAACAGAACAATGATCCTAGACTAAGATTTGTAAGAGAATATCAAAAGCCACAAGAATTGAATTTTGTTATAGAGCAAAATGCAAAAAATGTTTGAGCTTCATGCAATAATCATGCTTCTTTTTTTTTTGTAAATAATTGAAATTCATTAAAACGCAAAAGTATGCACCCAAGTACACACGAAGTATACAAGAGAAATACCTAACCAAAAAAAGAAAAAAGATCACGAAAGTCATGAAAACTAGAAATATGAAAACAATCAAAGGCACTCATCCAGGGGTATATGGTTTTGAAGAAGCATACCATTGTCCCCTCACTATCTTGAAAGCTTATATCATTTCTTTCTTTATAGATACACCACATTAAGCAAGACGGAATCATCTTCTATACTGCTTCACTTTGAGGATTACCAAACTGCCCTCTCCAACAAGCGAAGAGATCCATCACTCGACGAGGCATGACCCACGCTAACCCAAAAAATTGAAGATAGAGTTCCGTAAAGCACTAGCTATCTCACAATGGAGTAAAAGATGGCCAACGGTTTTCCCACTCTTCTTGCACATGCAGTACCAATTTACCACAATGATATGCCGCTTTCTTAAGCTATCCATAATAAAGATCTTTCCTAAAGCGGCTGACCAAACAAAGAAGGCCACTCTTAATGGGGTCTTATTCCACTAAATACTCTTCCAAGGTGTACTATCATGGGAAAGTAAGATATTATAGAACGACCTTACATCAAACAACTCTCTCTTGGAAGGTGCCCAACAAAGTTTGTCTTCATCACCCCGTCTCATTTTGATGGAATACAACTGATTGAAAAATGAAGTAAAGAACTCCACCTCCTAATCATGCGCCACTCTGACAAAATTAACATTCCACTGAAGAGAGCCATTAGAAAGTTGTAGAGATCTGCCACGGAAGCATCCCTAACACGAGCGGCACTGAATAACTCCGAAAAAGCTACCTTAAGGGTCTGATCTCCACACCACACGTTATGCTAAAAACTAATCTTGGAGCCGTCACGCACCTTAAATCTAGCATATTTAGAAAACTCCCCCTACCCCTCATAATATATATCCAGATACCAAAACCCCATATGACCCATTAACTTCATTAGAACACCACCCACCCCACTGCTACCATATTTAAAGTCCACTACCAATCTACATAGAGCCTCTTTTTCATAAGCATAGCGCCATAATCACTTCCGCATAAGCGTAGTGCCATAACCACTACCATTCTCCAATTATGATTTAGCCAAATTAATCTTCAAACTCGGGACAACTTCGAAACATAAAAACAAGCATCACAAATGACAGAGGTGATCTGGGTCTGTCCCACAGAAAATCAAGGTTTCATCACAAACAGGAGATAAGAGATGTTAAGTCCACCACTAGTCATAGGCCCCACATAAAAGCCTAATAAAAAATTCTCATTCGCTGCAACAAAGATCATTTTATCTAAAGCCTTCATAACAATGACAAACAGCAAAGGAGACAAAAGGGGTGCTAGGGTTAACTCAAAAGGGCGTAACCTAAGTACACGGGAAGTATACAAGAAAGACACCAATCAAGAAAAAAATAAAAGATCAAGAAAATCATGAACAATGAACATATAAAAACAATTATAGGTTGCTGTCTAGTGGTAACCAGGGTTTATTGGTTAGGCTATAATAAGCTGCGTCATGGTTTCTGATGGCTGTTTGGGATGTGAGATTTTTATTATTATTATATGGTCAGTGATCCTATTTCATAATTTTTTATGTTTTTTTGTCATCCTATGTCAGAAAATTGGAGAATCATAACCAGGAGGTTTTAAGTGTAGCCTATGACCTGATGGATATATGTTCGTTAAAGCTCAAGGCCCATTCATGTGAATTCCTGATCTTTTGCCACATCAATTGCAATTAGTAGTCACTTGTAATCCTATCTGGATTTTGGCTTATTACAGTAGTATATGAACACTCATCTACTTTCATTAATCGAAAAATTAAAGAATGGGTAAGTATTTCACATTATTACTTTGGTGGAACCTGTCACTTCCTACTCCCCCCTCAAAGAAAAAAAAAAAAAAACAGAACCTATCCCTTCCCACAGTCCTTAGTTTTCCTGTCTTTTCGTTCTTTCTTCTTTTTTTTCACTCTTTTCGCCTGATACTTACAGTCTACAGAAACGGATGCTATGAGTCTATACTTCTTTCTTTTGTAATTTTGTTAAGTAATTTGAAGGAAGCTAGTAGATGAGATCCTTTAAGTATAATCCCATTCTAATCTCAAAGGTAGTAGTCTAACTTCCAGAATAGTTCAAGTACTTTATGGACCATCATCTTTACTTCTTCCCTAACAATGATGACTGTGATTTCAGATATAACTGCCTCACTAGTTTGAAACTGCTGAAAAATAGCGTATTATCATGTTATGTGTGTGTTTTATACATTGTGGTGACGGATAGGCTTTGTTCGTGTTTTATCAGTCGGTTTGTGTCCAAATGGCATGTAGTGAAGCTTCAAGTGGGCAAAAAGTAGAAAGCAACGGCGATAAGCTTGATGCAATAAAGCATGCATATGCATCTCCGACAAGCTGATGGGCCTTTGGTTTGTCACTTGCACTTCATGTTTCTATGTTTTTATTGTTGCGCTGGAATTCCATTACTCTCTTACCCAAAAGAGCACGCCCCTGGGCACTCGGGCTCAGCATGCCAACCGTAGTTAGTATACATCTGAATATTTTAGATGGTTTCTGCATGTTTAGTTAAAACACATAAAAAATAATTACTTTGGAAATGTTTTACAATTATAAAAAAACCTCACTACTTAATCCATATTTCTAATGCATATCTAACAATCATCGTAAGGTCCATTAACTCGAGGATTTCATTTATCCGTCTTTATTAACCACTGCATGAAGTGACATTGTGTGTGGTCTCTGTTTCTTCTTCTCCAATTATGGGCCCTTACGTAGCTTCCTCTCACATTGTTATTGTTATTTTCATCGTCATCATTATCATTTTGAATTATTAATTAATGGATCTAAATTGTGACCGCTCATGATCTTGACGCTTGAAACATGAATTGCCCCGTAAAATTATGTAAACCCTTACTAGATGTAGGCCCTAGGATACAATCTTCTTTCCTGATTTGATCCAATGCATTCATAGGTTGTCACTTTTGGCCATATGCGAGAAGAAATCTGAAATCCTCCGTGAAATGGAGAAAACAAATATGAATGTACACATCACTAACACAAATAGTGAAAATGAAATTCTAGATTTTCATCACGAGACTTTGCTATTTGTCATCCATCATTTGCGTTGATGACGAAGTAACAAAAGTCTCGTGATGAAAATGATTTCAGGAAATTGAGGGACTTTTGGGCCTTTGGCAAGAAATGTAGATATTTTTAAGAAAGCATGTGACTGGTTTTAATGTATTTTTGTTACATTTTTGCAAAGCTAGCTTTAATTGTGAGAATGAACATATCCAACTTTGAAATACATAATGTAATTAGGTGTCAAGTCTCTTGCTGTGTGGTCTATATATAAATTATCTGGAAAAGTAATGCTACATATTGTACTCTTATTTTGTTGAGTTGATGTGGTAAGGACCATTGGCCCTTGTTAAAAAAAAAAAAAAAAAAAAAAAAAAAATTAAGGATTGATGGGCACTGTGTCATCAGCCCAGTAAAATAGAGATGTAGTATGTAACATTATTCTATTTGGAAAGATGCTTAGATTCTTAAAATTTTCAAACTTCATTGGGACCTTGGCACATTGCCCCAGTTGGCTATCCATTAAATGCATTAAACTTGCTTAGAGTCAGTAGGATGTGGATAAAATTCTCCACAACATTCGTCTTCTGCAAAAACATTGTTGAGGATGAAATTGTTTGGATCTTTTCAGTGTACTGCCACTGTAAAATCTCTGTAGTCTCGATGAACAAAACCATTTCTCCCACCAAAGCCCCTTGAACCCAAAGGAGGAAATTTCTCATGTGGGAAATAGTTTGATGCATTCTTCCCTGTTAAATCCAAATGGAAAGCTGTGCATCCGAATAATGAGTAGAACATATACTGCTGAAACACTTGAATACACCTATTTATGAATTTTCATTACACCCTACTGGTCTAGTGTGACTCTACCTAGCCACTAAATATGCATAACTAAATCCATATAAGCATAACTTCAGTGCTACATGCAGAGGGTAATAAGCAAACATAATTTGTTGATCACCTGAATTGCAAAATCAATTGATTCCATGAAGAGTCAAGAATTGAATGTAGAAAAATGAATCATTATATTTTTATTGTTCGGTACATAGCCAACCATGCCTGACAAATGATTATAAAAAATATATAGGGGCCAAAAAAAAAAGAAAAAGGAAAAAAAAAAAGCGATAACCTGAGAAAGGTTATACTCGCTGGTAGTAGACAATATCACAACAGCTGGCTAAGCAACCCTACACAACTCTCATGACCCAAAAGGAATGACAGGATAAGAAAGAGAGAATGAATAAACATACAAAGCATTCGGCCATTTTCAGAAAATTACAGCTATTGAACAAAAATACAGAACTGTATACCAATATTGGACCAGAGTGCATTGCAGAAGGATTTAATAGCAAAACTGGATTTGCTATGTCAATCTTTTTCACCTTATAACAAAACAGGTATTAACTACTTTTCGCACTCCAAGTGAGGGAGTCTGCTCAATCTTATCGATATCCGCCACCATAAGGCTGCTGAGGCACATACCCACTTGTGCCCAGCATGGGGTTATAACCACCAGGTATGTTCGATCCAGGAGCTAATCCAGTTGGTGGTTGCATCTGGACTCCTTGCCCCATACCCATATTCATCCCCATGCCCATATTCATACCCATGTTCATCCCCATTCCCATACCCATGGGTTGATTCATGACTCCATAACCCGCCATTCCCATGCCTGCACGGGGCCCACCAACCATACCCATACTAGAACCCATCATAGGGTTTGGTGGAGGTCTGAGGGTGCCTGCACCAGCACGGCCCATCCCAGAACCAGATCCCATAGCTTTACCCATGTTGACAGTAGATGTAACAGGAGTTGTGGCAGGTTTTTCCATCCTCCTATCCTTCCGATTAATGGCATCAAAATCAATTCCAATATCCGCCAATGGATTTATTTTAGCTGAAAATGAAAAAAAAATAATCATGTCAAATCTCTCAAATATAGTAGAAAATTCACTATCAACTAGTAAGAAAAGCTTTTATCCAATGCCATAATAATAATGATGGTGGTGATGATGATGATATTAGGAGCAAAAACACTCACGTCCAGATATATTTAAATTGACTAGCCCTCTGCTTAGTGTATCAGTCCAAACAGTTGACTTGGTCTCAAACTTGTCCTTGGCCGGTTGAGGAACTATTGAAAGTGCTGTTGAAGATGGAAGATTTTGCTGAGAAGTCCCGGGGGCATTTAATCCTGCTTGAGGAAGTAAATTACCAAGGTGGTCATTGTTATGTAAAACAGCAGGTCCGGTGGAAGTTTGATGAGCAAGATGTGTAGCAACTGGAGCGGCAGCACCTTGTGCTGGAAGGAAGTTCCCACTGTTAAACTGCATGGCTGGTCCAGTTGGTGCTTGAGGAGAAGCATGTTGTGGAAAAACGTTTCCACCATTAACCTGTGAAGTTAGTCCAGCTGGAGTTTGTGGAGTCATCTGTGAAGTGGGGAGAGATGTAAATCCTGCCTGTGGGAGTAAGCTTCCACTGCTGAGCTGTGCAGGAGCTCCAGCTTGAATCTGAGGCACTATAGGTCCTGCCTGTGGGTGGAAAGTGCCATAAATATTAGCAGTTGGCTGTGCAGGTTGGCCAGTTGGAGCTGCAAAACTTGGATGTGACGTAAAAGCAGGTGAAGGTCCAGAAGGTGGGAGAATGTCAGCCAGAATATCAGTATTCTGCTGTGGAGTTGACAGCTCTTGAGGAAAATACTGTGAGTTTGTTGGAGGTTGAATACCAGAGACACTGGGCCCAGAGTAAGTAAGGCCAGAAAATGTGTCCCCAAAGTCTAAGTTTGAGACTGTATGCTGTGGAGCGCCCAGTTGGGGCACTTCGGCAGCCTGGTTCGCGGTAGGCTGGAAAGAATTTGTGGAAGCAGACGTCTGCTGTTGGGTCAGGACACTGTCAGCGGAAGGAATAGCTTTAAAAGGAGAGTCACCAAATGGATCTTCAAAAGGCTGCATCAAGGATAAACGCTTTCAATCCATAATTTTTACATATAACAGACAATCTTGGGACAGAAAGGAGGGTGGGGGGCAAGTCAGAAACCACACTTAAAATATCTATGAAAAAAATAACTTAATCTACAAGTGCAAAGTCTCCATAATATAGATAATTTCAATCAAATTATAATAAGAATAATATCAAAATTCCAAACTATTCCATACAGAGAACCAAAGGGACAACAGATAATCAGTATGCCATGGCTTTTTAGTAATATATATTAAAATAGGGACTACTTCATCTGCCACTGAAAGGGCTAGACCAGATTAGCACATCATATTTCCATAGCATCATAAATGGGACTCTTAAATACATTAAGGGTGAAGATGAAAGGCTCCTCAACCATTTTTTACTTCAGTTTGTCGATTAATCAACACAAGAAAAATAGTATTCTAAAAACTTGTAACATTCAACACGTGATGCCTACCTGATTCACAACATTAGCTGCCGACGGTGCTGCCCCAAAAGTGGGTGCTGGAGCAGGGATTGTGTGGGCATCAGCCACGGAGGTTGTGGACACAGATGTAGTCGGCACGATGGCTAAGGCGAACGAATCTGATAAGGAACCAAGTAAGTCCATCTCAGCATTGTTCGACGTAGCTGGAGCAGCTGAAAACAATGACCAAGTATAATGAGTGTTCAACTATGTTGCTGGTGCTGCAAAAGCCACCAAAATTAATTTGTGGCTTTAGCTCTTCAAAGACCATGATTATTGGGAATTGTATCAAAATCCAAACTGTCGCCTCCCACAGCACAGATCATATAGAGGTATGTCACTTTTCTTTCCTTTTCCTTTTTCTTTGGGGTGGGGAGATGTTTAACCCCTTGTTTCACTTAAATGATTGCAGCGCACACTTCACCATCAACAGTTTAGCTCTCATGAAAGTAGCAATAAAGTTGTTCTTGGTAAAACATTATGAATTAAAACAGGTAATGATTGCATCCATTCAGCAAAGAGAAAAGCAACATACCATGAAATCAGAACCTCTTAACTAATCAACTCCTCAGTAGAACTGGGAAACTATGAGCTAATTATAATAATAATAATTATTATTATTATTGCTAAGTAGCTAATAAAATAGTTATCTAAAACAAGTTACTCTTATGCCACGATTTTACATACAGGTCCATAAACCAACTACATAACTGCACGGCACAATTTGATACTTATGGAAATGAAGAAATGAATTAAGCAAACTAAAAATTTAAGCATAAAGACGAATTTCACACAATCCTGACCCAAACGAAATCATATAGAGGAAATTTCAATTTTAGAGAGAATCCAAATTGAGGAAACAGAAATCAAATAAGCCAGAAGGGACTTTCAATTGAAAAAAAACCAGCACAAAAGCATTAAGCCAGCTACCAGTATCACTTCAACTTAGGATCACTCTCTCTCCTCTCTTGCTGTGTATGTGTGTGTCAAAATATTAATCTACTTCACCATATATGCACTTGCTGGTAAACCCCAAGTTCCATTCTCATGCATAGTCAACGTAAAACAATCCCTATCCCGTCAAAGAAAGAAAACTCAACAGATTTTTTAAAAAAATGCTCAAAGCCAAGGTTGCAACTTGAAGAGCTAAGGTAAGATTGCACCAACTCAACCAATACAGTTGAGCAAGTAAGCAGATCTTATATTAATGCAGGTTGATTGACTTGGTCATGTTGGGTGCAGATAATTACCTTATGGAACACTAACTTTGCACAATAGCATTTTGTATCTTCTGTATGATATTTTCCACCAATCCTCAGTTGAACAATTGTGAAATCACTCTTCCAAATTACTTTCTCCCAAAAAAAAAGAAATCATGTATATCAGGTTGCAATCATTCAATGCAAGTCCAAGTCTAAGACATGGCCAGACCTCAAAATCAGTATGCACGTGTACACACACACAAACAGAGAGAGAGAGATAGCAGTCCATGTTGCAGCCCCAATGATACGCCATTACCGGTACTGAAATAAAAAAAGAATCAATGAAATCAAATGCATACCAAAGCTTTCTCTAATTCATACATCATGCTTGTCACGTTTGAAAGCTTTCTCTACCCTCTACAGACTTCAAAATTTGTGCACAAGCACATGCACACACAAGCCCCAATAGTCATAATTTGTAGTCAGCCTAATCTCATACATATGTACACCCACATGATACAACACATGTCGAGGAGGAGCACCCTTAAGTGTGTTGTCTCAAGCAATGTGTGGTCACCTATATGTGAAGCAAAAGACCATATTTCCAATCTCTTTTTTTGTCCTTGGAAAATTTAGTTCCACACCTAGGGGGGGATTCAAATCACCAACCTCAGCCACCACCTGATATTTATTGAGAAAGGAGGTGCCACTTGGCCCAAAGACCATTGGCAATATAGCACATTCTTTTCTTTGCCAAAATACTTATGGCATTCCAACATTGACAGAGACACTGATAAAAACCGCATATCAGTATTCAATTACTTTACAGACCATCACATCAACCACATTGAATCCGCATTGGAACCAAACACCCATGTCAGCATTGTTGTTGCATGACCGGCCAAAACCCACAGGCATTTACCTAAATAAGACACTCGGTCCCATTGCAGCTGCAGAAATTGTTTTCCTGCAGCAGTTCTTTGGAGAGCCATTGGGCCTATGTCCTGCAGCAATTCTTTACAAATTTCAACTAAACTTCCCTAAGCTCTATGACCCAGCACTGCTTCAAAACCAAAAGCATTTCAAATACTGTAGGAACAATTAAACTTGATTTAAAACACATGCAAAAGAAAATCAAGAGGTGACATTTATACATCCTCAACCCCAATCACAACAGTCCAACAATATAATTGGTCACATTTGAACCATAATTTAAAAAGAGTATGTGCAAAAACGTAAGGCGTCCCTAAATACAAATGAAGTATACAAAATGAGACATCTAACTAGGGAGAGCAAACTTCAAATATATATTAACATTTCTTCAATTCTGTCCAACATGTTAGACAAACTCTTCATAGTGATAGGTTATGTGGCACATTCAATAAAATATCAGTGCGAGAGTACAGGGATCTGGCTAAAATGAAATTAAAGACGTTCATATGGCTCTCTTTACCTGAAAATGGACCACGAGGATCAAATTCATCAAAAGCCTCAACTTTCTGGTTTTGGGGAGATGCCAAAGTACCATGAGCAGTGGTTGCTTGGCTTGGAATATTGCTTACAGGTGATGAATCTCTAGGAACAGATACTGTCGTTTCTCCATCCCTTTCATCAAGAAGAAGACATCAGAATACCTCAACGAGTGAATTATAGTAAAGCAAAATAATTTGTGCACTATAATGGTGCAAAATCTATACCTTTCACTGTGAACAGGGCTTCGGGACTCACTCACAGCTTCTTCATAACTTGGAGGAGCGCCAATATTCTGTTCAGAAAATTTCCGATCAAGCCGCCTGCCAACAGGTTTTACATTCGTCATGCAATAAATTGTGCTTGGTTGGACTCTTGACAATGTTGACCTTAAAAACCCACTAACACAAACAATTTGACCATGCATACAAAAACAATTTACCTTCCATCCAGAGATTGGTCATCAGCTCTGGCACCACTGCCTCTGTAGGGTAAAATATGAAAAAGTTAAGTAAATTTTCAAGGTCAAGGATCCCATGAAAGCATTATCTGCATGCTTGCATTGGAAAAGGAAAACATACTCAAACTTTGTAAGCAGGCAATGAACTAGAGTAGTTCCATTCAATTAAACCAATTAATATACGAGATCCAGGATAGTTCCATTAAAATGCATTGAAGTGAGGATGTTTCACATGGACTTCATTGGATAATCCTTTTATACCAAGTAGGCTTTGTCAGATTACACCTAACTTCTATTATATTTTATCTGACACAGGAAGACCTCATCTTAAAACAAAATCAATTTGCATTTTTTGAAGCTAAAATTGCTTCTTCAATACTCAAATGAAAACTAAACCAACCAAAGAAACAAGTAAATACTGCAAAATGAGAAGGCAAAAAGAAAATGAAATCATGAAAATCAACATGGTTCTTTATTACACTAGCAACATAAATACCCCTACTGATAGACGCATACCGTGATGAATATTGAGCATCATCATCAAAAGCACGGTCCCTGTCTCTATCAGAGCTCCTACTTCTTGAGCCATACTGGAAATCATCAACACTTCGACTTCTTCCACGGTAATCATCATCCTTATAACCATCTCTGTTATCGCGTTCTTCATAATCTCTGCCATAACGATCTCCATCACGACTATTTGAGTCCCCATATCTGCCATACCGGTCATCATCCCTGTTGCCCGCTTCTCTCTCCCTCCCATAACCATAACCATTTCTATCCTCATCCCTGCTTCCATAACGATCATCATCATATTTGTCACCATATGAACCAGGCTTATACATTCCGCCAGTTGATGAGGCACTACGAAACCTGTTGAGCCATAATTTAACAGTTGGAGAATCTCATCAATGATGAT
The DNA here is from genome assembly GCA_900184695.1 of Betula pendula. Classification (NCBI taxonomy): domain Eukaryota; kingdom Viridiplantae; phylum Streptophyta; class Magnoliopsida; order Fagales; family Betulaceae; genus Betula; species Betula pendula. The sequence goes on along the minus strand of FXXK01001759.1, from coordinate 107,695 downwards.
CTCAAAAAAGTTGTATGGATTATATGCTTTTCCACATGAGCTTAAATCTAGAAATAATTTCAAGGTAGAATATCTTCTGGAAAGGGAAAGAGGAACCTCCGCGCACAGGGGGGATGCTAGTGCATAATGATAAATAAAAATAATAGACAGATCCTCTGATGTGTTACATGACAAAGAAACACCGCATAAAATATGGAATCTTTATAAGACAACAAAGAAACAAGTTACAGTTTAGTGTTCTGTTATTAAAGAAACAATATATTCATAGTTGAAAACCAAAAGGAATGCTTAAAAAAAGGCACTTCATATGAAGACATTTAAGAAAATTACACATCTGATAATTTGAAAAATTAGTGAACTTTTCCTTTCTTTTCAGAATGGCGTGTTTCAAAATGAAAATGAAAACTAAATATGTGGGTCAAGAGTCTAAAATGGTATGAAGTTGAAAAATAAGAACAATATACTAAATAACACATAACTTCAGTCTGTAACATCATGATAGCAGGTGACTACTTTTAGGAACTGACAAGGTGAACAGTAAAACAGCCAATATAAGAATAAAGTATCTTAGCCAACTCTTTTTGAGAATAGACTTACTTGTCCCTGTTAGCAGCAGCCTTCTGCCTTACTTCAATTATCCTTTCCTTATCATTCACTAGGACCACAAGACTCTGAGATTTCTTCCTGACATTGCTTCCCTGGTCCCTTCCACCGGAATCAATATATTGGAAATCGGACAATGTCTGACGCATGGGAAAGATAAACTTATCATTAACACACCAATATAGTGCTAATCATTTGAAGTTGAAAAAAAAAAGTTGACTAATCAAAAACACTGGGGAACTGAAAATTACCTGTATTTGATAAGAATGTTCCCTGATATCATCTATGACACGCTCTGACCCATGGGCTACTAGGTATTCCAGAACAGTTAAAGCCTGAGGCTCAACACAATAATTATTTCAGTTATACCATCACAACATAATGTTAAACTGAAGAAAAGCAGATGCTGAACATACAGCACAATATATTTATCAGAATCCAAGGGGCATCATGAAATTCACAAATGCACAGGAAAGATATAGCCGAGGGACAGTATGCCATGTAAGTTGAAAAACATTAAATATTTAGCATCTGCAAGTTACTGAAGCCAATCCATAAGAACTGCAAACCTTATAGACATGGCGCCAGTTCTTGCCAGTATCATTAATCCGCTTCCAAATTACTGCCATGATCATCTGGTACTCGTGACTGAATGGATATTAAAGCAAACAATTTCACTTTAGAGAGAGAACTTCTTTGGAACAAAATAAGCAATGCGAAGCATCCATAAATGCATGGTTAGCTTACTAGTTTCTGGTTGCCTGTGCAATATCTGCAAGAAGTGATCCATGAGGACCCCAGGGCTCATTGCTAGTAGCATCAAGAACCTAAAATGCAGAACAGAAGTTTTATTTCACTGAGCTTGAACGTTAAGTAACATGGTATTGCGTTTCACCATTCAGGAGACAGGCATTAGCTAAGTACAACATTCTGATGATCACCAGGAAAGAACTAAGAACTTTCAATAATACACAACCACTTGAATTAGGACAGTACATAGGCAATTATGGTTCTATCTCAGCACCATTGACCCTAAACCTTGATGGTGGAAGAATCAATCAACTTTTTGAATGCTCAAATAAGCAAAATTCTAATACTAATACTTATACTAATTTTTTTCATAAGTAATACTAATACTAATAATAATAATAAAGAAGAAATCTTTACCTTCTGTTCTATTCCAGGAACTTTAAGAACTTTCTTGTTCACCTCTCTCTTACTGTAAGAAAAGCAGTAAAGAATAGAACCTTTAAGGCAAATGTGGTGACATAATGATATAGAAACAATATGGTAACGCATGAATAAAAATCACAAAACTGATTCTGCGGTTCAACAGAAAGCACCATATAATTATCAAGAAAGCAGAACACTCAAATGCCAATGAGGCTACTATGATAAGCACCATATAATGAGAGTCGCAGTCAAGACTTACAGGTCCCTAACAGTTTGACCAAAGACCTTCTTCATTGTAGCTGGTGTTCAAAATAAACTGCTCTATGGCGGCTGCACAAGTTGCACGGTCCAGTTCAAGTGAAGCCCTTGTCAAATATTCTTCGCAAACTGTTACAAGGAAAGCTTAAGTTACTAGATTTGCACGACAATAAAGAGGCTCAAGACTTGAAAATACAAACAAGATACTTTCGTATCTTTAAAATCTGTTTGACTCTTCAAAGAACATACTCACGCAGCCCTAAGCAATCACAATTACTAGCTAAACAAAAAAGCAACCGGAATATCTAAGGTCTCCAAAAAAAATGACACACAAATTTATGACAACCAAAAATAAAGCAAACGTATACAAGCCCACCCACATGAAATTGACTTGCAACTAAATATGAAACTCAGAGCAAGAATGACCGACTTTGACCTCCAATCAAGAATCAGTAATCCAACAAACAATCCGTGGAAATTAAGCAATGATCATTGAAAAAGTGAAAGCAATCAAAAAATAAAAAAACCAAAACAAAACAAAGTAGAAATCAACAATGAAACGATGTAATTGAAACGTTGTTAGGATTTGAGTATCACAAAGATTTTATGATAAAACAAACTTGAAATGAACGCAGAATTGGTGAGTGAACAAGGACCCATCGCAAACCAGTACACGAAAATGAAACATAAGCCATATACGAAATCATCATAAAATCTCCTAGATGTTTTATTGATCCAAAATTACAAACAAATGAACACCCAGATTCCAAAACAATCAGCACATATTGAAAGAACAAGAAAGTACAGGATTCTGGACAAGCATGAGCTGAATCCACATTGAAAATTACAGAAAGAAAAAGAGAAGGAACAGATCTGAAGCGCAGAAATAGAAAGAAATTAAAGGAACCCAGATCCGAATACGGGGAGACAAGATCGAACGAACCTGTTCCTCCAATGGAAGCCAATTGCGGGGGCAAAGAAATGGATCTGACAGCGAGAGAGAAAGAGGAGGAGAAGAAAGGAAAGAGGAGCGGAAAATGCGAAGGGCTCCTGAAATCTTTGAATTGTATTTTCGGTGTTTGTTGAAATAATAAGACCGTGTTAGAGACAGAGGGGCATGAGGAGAAAGACAGCGCAGCTTACACGCAGTGAAAGGAGGGGTTGGCTTTTTCTTTATTATTAGTATTATATAATCTTTTTTTAATTAATTTAATGACTTTTTCTTTATGTGAAATGCTTTTTCTACTTATGGAATCATGGAGATGTTGCAATAATAATCACACTGTGGGAGGAGGGGAGAGCTGGGAATGGTTGGATTTGGTAAAATATCAACCCCATAACCAAAAGCTTTTTTTTTTATTATTTTTTTTATTTTTAAGTCCCATCACCAAAGCTACCCACTTAATATCTACACCATCTTTTTTTTTATCCTTTTCTTGGCCCACAATAAATTCTTTGGGGAATTTGCTTGCAGCTCGTTGTAATTTGTAAGCTTATATAGTTTTGGTATGTTTGTGAATGGTTATGGAAATTGTTTTTTTTTTTTAAGGTGTTTTTGTTATAATATAGAGATGAGAATTTTTTTTTTTTTTTTATAGTTCACGTTTTAAAAGTGTTTTCAAAAGTTCTTTTGTTTTTGAATTATTTCTTAGCCGATGTGTGTTTTTGTTTTGGGAAAAAAAAAAAAAGTAGGCTAATTAGGACAATTTATTCCTTGGTCCTGTTTCTTTTAATTTTAGGGGTCTTTATTTTGTGTTTTGAATTGTTTTTTAGTGGAAAGTGTGTTTTTGTTTTTGAGAAAAAAAAATAAAAAATGTAGCTAAGAGGACAAATTATTCCTTGGTCCCGTTTCTTTTAATTTTTGGGGTCTATTTTCATTTGCATGACTTTCTCAATTGTCTTTGTTTTTGTAAAAAGAAAAAACTTTAAGGAAATGACCAAAATTTAACTTTCCTCATTATTTTTTTTAATCTTTTTATTGTGTATTTAGATGTAAGGATTTAGAGTTAAACGATTTTTTTTTGGTGTAAAATGCTTGATATAAATGTCAACAACATATGAGAGTCTCGAGTTATAAAAGAAAAGGGAGTGTTATGTTTCACAAAACACAAAATATGGCCAATCATAGATACTATAAGTCTATAACGGATTTTTTTTTTTTTTTTGGTGTGTTTCTTCGATTTTGTAAAATAGTGTTTTTTTTTTTTTTTAAAGAGAACTAGGGCGCTTTATATTAATATAGCAAAAACAAATTAAGTACAACGCCCCTCGTATGTGATTTAAGAGATACGTAAAGGAATCGCATCATGACAAACTTGTTCCTCCCTAGTATCTAAGGCAACCCTCGCAAGAAGGTGCGCCACACCATTGTTGGAACAACAAACATGTGTAACTTGCTAAGCTTGCAAACAAAGTAATAAGCCGCGAGCTTCCTCAATTAGATGATCAAACCTACTCCAATTAAGGCCATCCTTTTGCAAGGCCCGTACTACGTCAAGAGCATCCCCTTTAAGGATCACCTTTTGAAAACCAAGTTCGTAGATGAACCGGGCAGCTCGCAATGCTGCTGTGGCTTATGCAATCCCGAGATAAAAAATGAAGGGCTTGGGGCAGATAAAGTGGCCAACACCACACCCTAGCTATCTCGAGCTATAACCTCAATACCCATCTTGCGATTGACCTTGTCCATCGCCGCATCCCAATTAACTTTAATGAATCCCCGTTGAGTGACCTATCACCGAATTACTTAGGGAGTAGTCTCTTGAACTGAGAGGAGAGATCGAGAATTAGCACTTTGAAAAGCGTGCAAGGATTCAACAACCCAAACCACAACTCTCTCAATGGGAATGACCGAACGTCCATGTATGAGAGCATTTCCAAAGCTATATGAATCTTGCCACCACGACCACAAGTTCCATATCCGCTTGTTTCATTTGGCAAAAGAGGTCTTTGAGAATAAACAAGAATTTCTCGTGCAAACAGCTCCTCTTTTGAATCTTGCTAGCTCACAAGGACCACATAGCCTTAGCAGCCGGACAACTCCATAACACGTGACGTATTGTGTCTAACTCCACACCACACTGAAGACACAGGAAATCCGTAAAATATAGTGTGTTAGACATGAAGATGGGGCTTGATTTGATAATTCGGTAGTTTTTCCATCAATTTCTAATACGTTAACTCACCGAGGATAATTATGTTTCATTTGGATGGAAGTAACTGAAGAGATAGATTTGAATTTCAATTTTTAGTTCAAATGACTTGAATGAAGTGAATAATATTAGCCTCATTTGGTAACGGTTTTGAAAACACTTGCGCTTTTTCTTAACCTTATGTTTCAAAAGTGCTTATCATTTGTTTTAAAAAATTGAGCATTTATTTTCAAAACATCTTTATATGAATATGGGAGAAGTTTTTTAAAATTGTTTTATGTTGTGTTTGAAGAGTGTTTTCAAAAATAAAAGTTGAAAAGACATCTAAAAGCTTATTTGGATAACTATGTATGAAAACCATTTTCAGGGTTTAAACAACGAAAATAAAAAATAAAAGTTAAAACCCTTTGTCTAATAAGATTGTCGCAAGTTTAGGAACAACATACAAAGTCATTTAGAAAATATATAGGATCCATTATATTTAGAACATTATAATTTTAAGAAATTTATAAAAATATACTTGGCCTCTCATTCATGCTTTAGCCAAAAATCATGATTCCGTTCCTCAAACAACCCCTATTGGTTACAAGTAAAGATTAATAGAAAAACAAAGACATCTCATCTGGATTTGATGTTGATCGCCTGACCTAGAGGATAAAAGTTTAATCCACGTCAAGAACTTTTTGAATATCACAAGCAATTTTTGAAAAGAAAAAGAGTAAAGAAAACATGGACCTAAATCATGGTAAAGGAGACTGCTGTGTTTCATGATGGCAACATGAATGAGAGCAAGAAGAAAAATTATATTGACATGGAGACTTTTGGCCATTGAAAAGAGCTTCATAATGATGAAAAAGATGCTAAAGCGACCACGAAAAAAGCCTCTCTATATTCTTTAGTGAAACATAAAAAGCACCCCCAAAAAAAAAAGCACAAGTCACAGGGAAAGAGAGAGAGAGAGAGAATATGCTTCCACTTCGAAGAAATATTGATGAGTTACAAATTAAAACAAAATGGATATGAATGACTTTGTAACAACTAGTGCTTGTCAAAAACACAATAGATATCCTTATTTTTTTCAAAAAAAAAGAAAAAGAAAAAGAAAAGAAGAGGAAGATTGGTTAGGACTTATAGATTTGTCTGATAATATAATCTAGATGTAGCTTTCTAATTGTATTAGCCTTCTGGTTCAATGGGTTATTCTTGATAAAATCACATTATGCATTTTAAAAACACACATGATTGCTTGTAATTTGAAACATAAATTTTTTTACATTTTTAAATTGCAACTTTTTAAAATCAAATTTCCAAACGATACGTTTTCTGTAATTTAGTTTAAAATTACACTCCTAATCGTTTGGATTGATTGCTGGTGGGCAATCGTAATGTGGTGTGGTGTTGATATTAGGAGGCCTGCGTGGTTACCCTCTTTTGTATATCTTTTTGTTTTTTTTTTCTAGATAAATGGGGGAAAGGTCTACAGTGGTGGATCTTAGCCTCTCTGTATGTCAGTTTTATGTAATTGAATTCTTTATTCATCCAAAATAGATTAAAAAAAAAACATAACATGGATAAGAATTGAAAGGGTGGAGGACTAAAGGCTCTGTTATAAGTTCAGCCATGCCATCACCTTAAATGAAACCTCAAAACTCCAAGGAGAAACTAGATGGATTTCTTTTTCTTTTCTTTTCTTTTCTCTTTTTTATTTATTTATTTATTTTTTTTGTGTGTGGTTGGGAAAAGTAGATGAACAAATCCAATTATGTCACATACATTATTCAGATTGGTCCTTTTGATAGTTCAGGCAAACATCATTATTGGGACCACGTTGCAACTAACAGGTTGACTTGACGCACAAGATAAACAACGCCATGTATACAATTTCTCTCATTCAGGCCCTTCCATAAGACAAGAATATTAATTACACATTTAAGGAGCAAGGTACACAACATCCAACGAAACAACCAAAGAGCTTTCAACTAGGGCCCTGTCCTTTGTCTCGATACGCAGACTCTAAACATTCCTTGGCTCTGTGAACTTTCGACTGAACATAAAAGCTCCCACTCTTGGCATTCCTCTCAAACAAAGTGTCATATTTCTGCAACATTGATAAGGATCTTTAACAACCTATTTTCACAAAATGCCCAGGAAAAAAAAAGATAAACATACAAGAAATACTGACCTTCAGAATCTCCTCCCAAGCGGTTTGCTCGGAGACGCCAAGAATCTGCCTGGCTTCTTGTTCTGTCATTGCTTTGCTTGCTCTACGGACAGTGTTTTGTAATGTTTCTTGGGCAACACCAGATTTTGAAGCATCTGTAGAATTATCACATACAACGAATTCAGGGCATGTATAAGCATCTTAAATCATTACAATAAATTGTTTGGGGGTTGCGCAGGCATCATAAACGTTGCTCAATCTTTTCAGAATCTTGGATTTTACTGAAGTTTGGCTCTCTACGAACAAGCACGCGTACACACAGACTACTAGAACTAAGCTTCAATTTATGCCCACCTCACCCTATAGGCTGCTATTGGGTTCAAAAAGACCACTCCAGCACGCTCATGGGGGCAGTTTAGATTCCTCTAGGCAAGTAGGCTAAGGAAACATATTCAGATACTTGCCTAAATGTACAGGTGAAAGAACCTATGGTTCCTGAACAAATTGGTCTAATGGAATCTGATCAAATTCTTCTCCAGCAGAATTATCATGCACTTTGATAAGAGCTCTTCGGAAGATTTTTCAAATCTTGATGCAAAATCCTCGGTCGCTATATGAAACCTATATTACCCCTTCCACTCTAATAAGGACCACATCTTCACTAGAACTATAAACCATCACGTCTCTTTAAATAGTTTTGACACACCCTTTTTTTATCACTAAAACAAGACACAACTTTTATTCATCTTCCCCTTGTCCTTGGGGAATGTTCAACTTTAACTCTTTTTTCACAGCCTCAAAACACACTTGTTTGTTCCCAAAAAAAAGAACACATCCTCCTTCATCTTCCTCTTCTGCTAGTGACACTTCCAACTTGAACCAGATCATCCAAGGGTGCATTTTCAGAAAAGATTCTGCAATTTAATCATTGGGAAAAATGCTAAATTGGTCCCTTTGGTTTGGGGTTTTGACAAATAGCTTTTCAAGGTTTAAAAAGTAACTAAACACTTCCTGTAATAAGCAAAAAAAACATATAGGTCCCTGCTATTAAAAAGGTTGACAAAAGTTGTTAATTAAACACACACATATATATAAAGGAAGGGGTGGTTTGCCCAACCCCTTGGCCAAATACAGGCGTGGGCGAACCACTCCCAACAAGTTTTTTTTTTTTTGCCATTTGGGACTGGTTCGGCCACCTCCCATTTGGCCAAAGTGGGTGGCTCGACCACTGCCTCCATTTTTCTTTTTTATATATTTTTTATCTTTTATTTTTTTTATTATAAGTGATACATGTCACAATATGATTGGTGTTAATGTGGCACATTAACAAATTCTGTCAACTTTTCTAACAATAGAGACATTTTTTTCTTTCTTTTTTTGAAAAATAAGGAGTTTATTAAAAAGTGTAAGGCACCCCTAAGTACACCGGTAGTATATACGAGAGGCTCCAAACGAGCAAAAAACCCAAACTCTCAAACCCAAAACACTCGAAGCCAAAAGCCCTCAAACCCAAAACCCAAAGCCCATAGCACATCAAACCCTCAAACCTTACCTTTTTTTTTCTTTGCTTACCTCAAAGAATTTTCAATCACTTTTTAAACCCATAGGGGCTATTTGTCATAACCCCAAACCACATAGACAAATTTTCCATTTTTCCCTTTAAATTATTTTACTAAGTATACGTTTTGTATGCAAAATGACAATTCCTTTGAATAATCTTTATTAAGAACAAACGAAGTAGAATAAAATAACCTTGATATTAAAGTACACACATATACTTTAATACTTGAAATAACCATTCCATAGCCATGATGGAATGAATATTCCTTAAATTTAGAAGGATAGCTATTCCTTTCAATTTTGAGAGGAATAACTATTACTTCAATTTAAGAAATAGTTATTTTTTCGTGGTCATGAGAATAGCTATTCCAAGGCTAATCTATTTAAATTCTTTCATTCTTAATAAAGGCTATTCCAAGGAATTGTCATTTCGTGTATTAAACGTAACCTAACAGTTTTTCACATTATGACTAATTAGAAACAAGAAAAAAAGTAATTGCTGCAATCTGGTGGGTGGTGGAAAGGAAGACCTCTAGATCTAGAGGAAGATGAAGAAGTATGTAGTTAACTTTATTAATTCTCAAAGATGGCCTTCTCAAAAAATGAAAATTCTCAAAAGATGGATCTGTGTGCCTGAGGGGCCTTATGATTTTACTCTCCTTGCCTTTGAAGTTTGAACCCTAGGTATTTTATATACACCTACAACAGATTCTACCCCATAAGCTAACACATTTCACACTTCAAATTTCACTTTTCAGCACAAAGTTAATAACCATCAACAACAATGCGTTATTGATTGAAATTAAATATGACAGTTGATGAAACTTTTTTTTTTTTGCTTATAATAAGGAACAAAATTTTTATTAGAAAGAGTAAAGACCTTATGTGTATATAAAACAGTTGATGAAACATATATTGGAAAATCTAATTCTAGCTAAGCCATGAAAAGACAGAGAACCAACTAAGGTTCTTCAGACATATACAGGAAAGGAATAGGAAACTGATGGTGGGAAGAAAAAAAATGAATTATGATAGAAAGTAGTAATTTTTTTTTTATATATAAGTAGTAATTTTTAATGCGGTAAGAGTATGTGTATAATAACTGCACATGACAATCTTTTTTAAAAAATCTCTTCTATTCTTCAAAACATAGAACATGGAAAATCTATTTAGCAGGGCATTCTCAAAAGCTATTATTCTCGAAATAGGCCGTTTTTAGGAATTTTTTTAAACGGTAAATTTCTTTAAAAGGAAATTCATTTTAATTATCATTGTGAAAGCAGTTTTCTAGAATTTGTTTCATGAGAAGCAAATCAAAGACACCCACAGAGATGGCCATGTGATAGGATTTCTTTTAAGACTCCTATGGGCTTGATGGAAAATTATTCCTAATGTGAAGACAATTTAGGTATAAAAATTTATACTGTCCTACTTATCCAAGTATCTCAAATTTCATACTAAAATATTCATGGAAATAAACCGAGAATTCAAAACAATAATGTTTAAATAATAATTATAATACTTCTTGGATACTCCTAAATTATCAAATACACCTGGAAAATTGGGATATTATCTTTGACTGTAAATAGGAATGTAGTTGTAGATTTAACAAAGGAAGGGAATATAACAGAATATTAATTTGATAATAGACAAATATAACTCAAGAACCATACAGAACTGCAGCCATGACCTTATCCTCGACCCCTTGTTGTATGCGGGGGGGTGGGGGGGGTTAATTTAAAAATTTGAACAAAGCTTACAATATTTTAAACATATATATTTATGACTTAGTGTACCCCTCCCATATTGCAAACTAATTTTCTAAATACCGTCATATCCACCCATCCATATTCTTATTGTAGCAGTTTTCTGTATCTACTTCCTTGCTATTTCACAAAAGATAATTTCTTCCAATGGAGAATATTTCTCAGATATTTTATTTAACAATTGCTTTCTTTCTCCAATCTCCACACCCATAATTTCTTAATTAGTAGGTCATAGTGAATATTAAAAAGAGTTTGTCCTCTCTCACATTATATTTTCAATCTATATCCTTTTATAGTAAAATTCTTTCCCTAATTCTTTTTATGGACGGCAACTGTAATGACCCAAGGAAAATATTAGCTACATTTGCGCTAATACTCTAAAATGACTAATCAAGTTGCAATTAGAGCTCCCTACAACGCCCAATGCGGGACTTAGAACCCATAAACACTTTTATAATCCACTTACTCAATGTGGGCAATCCGTCTTCTCAATGTGAGACTAACTTTCTGGGGTGTCACAATCTTCCCCACTCAAATTCTAACGTCCTCGTCAAGTCTTACGCCATGCAATGCCTCCTCGCCACATGGTCTTATTATGTTACTTTGATACCATTATAATAACTAAGGAAAAACGACAGTCACATATGTGCTATTACTCTAAAAGGACCAGTCAAGTTGCAATTGAAACTTCCTACAATCACTTATAAAGTCCAGTCTCACCTAATAAAGAAATCAATATGAGACTCGGCACCCATAAGCACCTTAATAATCCACCCACTAAATGTGGGCAATTCATATTCTCAATGTGGGAAAAATTTTCTAAGGTGTCACCACAACTATGGGTAGAAACCTCACGATTGATAATCTTCGAAGGCAAGGTTTCACTCTTGTGATTTGGTGTTCCATATGTAAAAAGAATGAGGAGACTGTAAGTCACCTTCTCATTCATTGCGCATACACTAATAATCTTTGGCTCTTGATTCTCAGCTTATTCAAGGTTTTCTAGGCTATGCCTAATAACATCATAGAATTGCTTCATTGTTGGAAGATCGAAGGATGAAGACATCCCAAAGAGGTCTTCTGTAAGATTGTAAAGTTATTCATGCTTTCTTAAAGTAGAGCATTTGGAGAGAAAGAAATCGGCGTCTATTTAAGGATTGCAAGTCCAACATGCTTTCTTTGAAATCCTCTTTTTGGAGATCTCTCCTGAATTGGGTTGTAGTCTATGTTCCTAACTTCTCCGCATCAAATCTTGTATATCTAATTAATTTTTTAGCTTGTAAAAGCCTATATGGTGATTGTCACTCTTATATACTTTTTGCGTAAAAGAGCTTTCAATAAAATTATTATTCTAGACAGAGCATAAATAAAATCATCAAAAGGAGCTCTCTCTTTGTCTTAAAAAGTTACGAGTGCCAATCAATAAATAAAAGAGAGTTTACACCATCTGGTTATCTCCATTACCAAATAGTATTCTTATTAGACCTTTAAACCCCCTAATCATGGACAAAACATGATCACATGAGCCACAACCTCAAAAATAAGAATGACTCTACAATAGCTTATCACATATAGCAATAACGATAGGAATAAAAACAATAAGAAAAATAAATAAACAAAAATAAATAACTAAAGGAACCCATGAGATAGACACAATGCTAAGCATTAAGTTCCAACAACCAAAAAACTTACTTGTAAGTGCTTGGCGGTAAGCCTGAACGAAAGCCCTAGCTAACAAACCAGAGCCCATCACAATTAAGTTAGCAAGAATCTTTGCAGCCTGTGCAAATTGATACATAAATAAATTAACAAGTCAATGTAATAGAAAAGTCGAAGATTAAGGCTTTGTAAGAAAGAAAAATGATTGTAGATCCTAAATATTAACTCTCTCTCTCTCTCTCACACACACACGCACACATATTTATGCACAAAATGATAACCAAGTGAGCAACTATTTTAATTTGTTTATGCTTAAGAATTTCCCATTCCCTAACTCGTTATGATACCTTTTTTGTATTTTGTTCAAATTATAAAGCTTTCTTAAAATCTAGGCTTCCAACCAATACCTTTTTTTTTTAAGTTATGAAATATCTTTGAAAGCATAAAGCACACCTAGATATATAAAAAGTATATAAGAGAAAACACCTAACTAAAAGGAAAAAAAAGAACAAGAAAATCATGATAACTAAGCACTAAGAGGAAAATAAATGCAACTATCCAAAGAAAAATGACTCAAGCTCCTCCAATGTTCTCTCGCGTTTCTCAAAATTTCTACCATTCATTTTCCTCCAAAGGCACCACAATAGTCAAAGATGCACCATTTTCTACACAACAGAACTCTGAGTTCTACCAGCAGTCCACCAACAAGCAAACAAGTCAACTACTCGGTTAGACACAACCCAAGGCAGCCCAAAGTGCCTAAAAAAAAAATTGCATAGGGCGCAAGCAACCTCACAATGGAGAAGAAAAAGATAGCCCACAGACTCCCCCTTCCTCTTACACATACAACACTTGTCGATTACAATGACATGACACTTCCTAAGAATGTCCATGGTAAGGATCTTTTCTAAAAAGGTGCTCATTGTTTGTCCCACATTGGAAAGAACTGGTGGTATCCTACAAGAGAAACTTTATAAAAAGGAAGCTAATCTGTCTTTAACTAAAAGTGAAAGTTGTCACATGTGAAGCACAACTTTCTTCATGACTAACTAATTAATGTTCATCCTATTTGATTAAACTATTAGATTCTTTTCTTTTTTGATTAAGAATCAGATTTGGTTTGTATAAAGATCGTCGAACATATCGGCCTGTTTCAAATTTTTGGCCGAGTTCGAGTCGAGCTGGAACTCCATAAAAATTTTTCGAGTTGGAGATCGAGCAAGGATCTTAAGCTTGACTCGAGTTTCAAGCCGAGGTCAAGCTCATGTATAGAATTGTCAAGCCGAGTGCAGAAAAAGCCAAGCTCGGCTCGATTACAACACTAATAAAAGGTTAGGGTTAAACTACACTTGAAGTAACTCCTTTACAATGTTTTATCACTCCATAACTTCTCATAGAACCAATATTTGGTAGAACCTACTGTTGGATTACATGACCTCCTTTTTTTTTATCATGCTTGCCCAATAACAAGATGATAAAAAATTACAAATTATGCCATCTAAAAAAATGTTCAAAAATTATGGGCTATATTTGTTAAAGTTTTTGAAAAAAAATTTCTGTTTTTAAAAAACAATAGCACACTATTCATAAAACATTTAACAAATGATTTACTTTTCAAGACGCAAAATACAAAACTTAAAAAAAAAGAACACAAAACACAAAACACTTTAAAAACCAAAGCACAACAAAATTTTAAGACAAATTTCCACACTCTCTTATAGGAATATGTTCAAAAAACAGGAAAATTTTGAGAAACGGGTGTTTTTTTTTGTAAGGTAGAGGCTGACTTATTGTTTTAAAAAATAAAATAAAAAAACGAGAGGTTGCTACATAGCCACCCCCGACAGAGGAGAGGGGTGGCCGCAACGCCACCTCTATCCTGGTTAGGAGTGGCAACACAGCCACCCAACGGGATAGAGGCGGCCACGCAACCACTCTCTCCTTCGCTGGGCCACCCTTTCTCCTCATTTGGGGTGGCCGTGTGACATCCTCTATTTTTTTAAAAAAAATATATTTTAACTTTTTTTATAAATAAGAAGTTGAGCTCCAAACTTGGAAAAATAAGCATTTGTTTTTCCAAAATAAACATGTTCAAGCTTTGCATAGAAAAAAAAAAATGTTCAAATGTGAACCACACAAAACATAATTTTCAAATGTGAACCCCACCAGAAAACACTTCTCAACGTTTTGTCGCATCAAATACTTTTTCAAATCAAAAAACAAAAAACAGTTTCCAAAATGTTTAACAAAGATGGCCCATTGGTTCTTCTACAGTTTAAAAATCTACTAAGATATGAACTTTTTGCATGGATAATAAATAAAACGAGATTGACGAGAAATTTAGCATGAATGATACACATACGAAGGACATGTAATCGAAAGGTGGATTTGTTAAAATAGTAATATACTTCATACTTGAAAGTTATTGAGTGATGTTACACTGTGTAACTTGAAAACAACCCATATACATCTCTCTATTTCGCTCTCACAAAATATCAAGGTCAGTCAATTCTGAGATTAATTCTTTGCAATGCGTGAGTGAATGATTCTGTTAAGGCACAAATACATTTTCCTGAAACTCTAAGGCATATATGTGTTGGCAAATCAGATATTTGGTTCGCATCTAATACCGACTCAGATAAATAAAATCAAAATTGAAACTTGTTTGGATATCTACACGTCCCCTTTTTCTTTTTGTGCGCCTCTGAACTTTTGCGCAGGTAGAATCTAAAAATTCATCTAAGCTAACGATATGAACATCGTAACATTTATAGACATCGCAGCAACAATCAAAGCCTTTAACACACCAAGACCCAATAGCAAATCTAAAATCTTCGATAATAAAATGTAATGTACTAAGCTACAACGACGTTTGGTTGTTGAGAAATAAAGCCCTAAAACCTAAAGATCCGATTAAGTATGATTCCTCAGAAAATAAAGCTCCTGAGCTTACCTTAACGAAACATAAATCTTTAAAAAATAAAAAAAAAGTGCTTCCGGCCAGTTTATTCACTGTTGCTGGGTTTTCTCAGCAACCAAACAGAAAAGAACGGTAAACTATAGAATACGAAAAAAGAGAGGAGATGAGATGAGAGGAACATACCATATCTGAAACGAATAGAATCGATCTCTCCGATGAGCTGTGGTCAAAGAAGTCGGGGTTTCCGAAATGTTCGCGATCAGAGTTTTGGAAAAGGAAGAACTTTTCGTAGGGGTTTGAGAGAGGGAAACAAACGGAAACTCCTTGTCCAAGAAAATGCTGAACTGGCTACCTAGCTAGAAGCCTAGAAGGATCCAGCATGATGGACACGTGTGTTGTTAGGGCAAAGGAACGATACGACGGCGTTTCATGGTTCTTTTTTAATGACAGTATCGGTACGCATTGGGTAACGGATCATCTGGGATCCAATGGAATGGGTTTGGGCCCTGAGAAAGCCCACAAGGACCAACAGATTTACAAAGGAAGCTAAACCCTTTGATGAAAAGAGCCCATGACCCGTCATATATAATTATGTAAGGCCCGATGTAGTAGGCCCAAATTGTACAAGCCATTCTAAAGGGTACATGTACAAATAAAAAAGAAAACCGTGAGTGCCAAAAAGCTGAAGCTGGACTGGTTTACTTTTTTTATTTTTTTTATTGGGAGTTTCATACTATCCAACCCAACCCATTGTTTGTTTTATAAAACATTAAGGACAACATTTTATTTTAAGTAACACTATTTACTATACTGCTATATAATTGTTATATAATTTGTTGATATGGTAATAAAAATTAATTCTTGAATTTATACTTAAAAAAAAAAAATGTTGATTTTTACTGTCATGTCATACTAATTATATGTTAGTGATATAGCAGTATTCCAAATAGCATCATTCTATCATTTTAAAAAAAATATTATACCTATAATTAATATACAACTCTTTTACAACTTACTGATACGTATTAGTAAGTGATTAGAGTGTGAATTTTTTATTATTATTTATTTTTTTTGTAGACATGCTATTTCTTTATATCCTATCCATCTCTCATTCATCTTTTTTTAAAACCAACCATTAAATTTTAGGACCCACATGTAGATCGTACAAATTCAATAGTTGATTTGTTTCATCCCTAATCTCGTGCAGAAAACAACAAAATTAACACAAGTTGCACGTTAATTTTTTCTTTTGGGTGAGCAATTTGTTGAGAAAAAAGGGTACGCACCTTGCTAGCTTTCTCTATCATATACAGAACATAAGAATAGACTATATGATAGTGATAATTAATAAAAATAAAAAATAAATATGATAGTGATAATTAATAAAAATAAAAAATAAATAAATAAAACGCAGATAATTCAAAATCCATAGAGTTTGGTATACATTTATTTCCTGGATTTATTATGAGTTGAAAAGTCGGAACCCATCTGGACGGTTTTTGGACCATTGACCTAGTTTTTTTTTTTTCTACAAATCCTAATAAACAAGAAAGAAAAAGATAGACAGCGATGTTGTAGCTACATCTGATTTTTAAGGTCTGGCAGATAAGGATACACGTGGAATGGGTCTGGAAATTGGAATATGAAACCCATTCAATTGAATTGAATATACACAACTGCTACTGTTGAAGAATATTTGCTTTGCCCGCACAAAGATGCGCATGGACAAAAAGGGCCCAAACCAAATCCCACGACAAAATATCAACGTTGCGGGACCGTCCGGCAAAAATTATGATGCATGGAAATGATGATGATCACGACTTTCCAGCTGTAATTCACCTGCTACGAAAAAATAAAAAAATTTATGTATTGGCCCTACCGATCGAGAGAGCAGGTTCAATCACTTTCTGACCCAAAGTCTCCTCGTATTATAAATGCAAACACGCACGACAAACCTTTCTTAAAAATCTCTAACTAAGCTTTATTTGCTATTGATTTTTTTTTGTTTTAGAAGAAAGTCTAGTTTAATGGCCTACTGAACTTTATCACCTCGATCACTTTTATAAGAAATTAGTTCTATATACATATATGGTAATTGTAGGTAAGGAGTTGCACCTTCCACGAACCATTATAAAATTTTCTTTAGTTTCATGACAATGATTTATTTAAAGTTTGTGTATTCAACGTTTATATAATGTTAACATTAATATTTTTTTAAAAAAAATATATAATATTGCATTATCTACTTTACCAGATGTATTAACTTCAAATCATTATGATAAAAATAAACACTCTTTGTTTCAAAGATTAGGCTTTGGTGTTCTTATAGTTTTTTGAAGGGTTAAGATTTAATTTTAAGTTTTTTTTTTAAAAGGTGTTCTTATAGTTTTTTGAAGGGTTAAGATTTAATTTTAAGTTTTTTTTTAAAAAAAAAAAACTTAAAATTAAATCTAAACCTTTAAAAAACTTTATGGTAAATTTTTTTTGAGAAATATTATAGCTCATTTCCTCAATCTTCTTTGTATTGAAAAATGTTTTCCTTCTCTAAAACACGGTTTTATTTTGATGATTTTTTTTTTGTTTAATCCAACTAAACATAAATGGTCCAAAAAATGATATGGAGAATGAACTCTTGCATTCTTTTCTAATATTTTTAAACAAATTATTGTTTCAAATGAAAATGGAGATCCTTGTCCACACGAAACCAACATGTACGATGAACAATTATTGCATGGTTTCCCCCATTAATTTCCTCTCAAAAACAAAAACAGGTAATGCATGGTTGTAAGATGATAGGCTGCGATTGTGAGAAACGTCAAACTTATTCAATGCAATGAACCTAGAGGCATGCATGTTAGGTGCACCCTACTTTAGCAATTAATGGTAAAGCCGTCCCACAAGCCTACGAGTAGCTTCAACCTCACTTTTTGCCTTTGGGATAAAGATGGGATGAGAGTCAAGAGACCAATGAATAATTTTGTGATTTATTAAAATTTTATCTTATGGATCAATATTTTCAAACCTTTACTTTTCTTGTTTTTGCTCTGTCACGAAGACAGCCACTGGTGAGCTACACCAGGCTGCCAAATTCCAAAGCTGTTTGTCATCAAGCAGAAACCGTCTTTTCTTTTGGGCACTTGCGCTTTAAATTCAAGGCAGTGTGTGAAAAATGAGGAAAAGTTTGTGGTGGTTGCGTAAAAATCCGAAGGAAAAAAAAAAACAATTTAGTCTGAAAGGAAGCTGGATTGGAAGCTTCAGTGAAGACTTTGGAGTCAACAGTGAGAGAGTTGCATGCGTCATTTTCACGTAGGAATTATGAAACACAAAAGAGAAAATTTTAAAAAAAAAAATGGAAGTGAAATATCTTACTTTATTGATAATAATCTCATTGCACACAAGGAATTCCAACGAACAAATAAGCATTGTAAATATTTACTGACTAGATGAAACCCCCCTAAGATATTACCAGAGTGAAACTTTAAAATAAAATAAAAATCAAACGTGGCAGGCTGGCATTGTCCAAATCCAAAGTGATCTTATAATTTAATTTCGAACCCTGCTTCCGAATCCGGCTTTCCTCGTGTGATCCTCTGAAGCCACTCATACTTGAATAAAATAAGATCATAATGTGCAACGTGGCGACTAGAGAAGTAGAATCAATCTTATTGAATGAAGTTGGATTGGAAGCTCGATTCCTAATTGAGCCTTCCTTTATTGCATTCTTTAAACTAAAACCTGCATATGAAAATCAAGAATATGAGATTAATTTACAGATAAATTGAATTTGCAACTATATTGAACATGTTATTCACTGAGAAACATAAATTTAGTGGACTTTGACTTACATAATTGGTGTTGGTACCCAGCGAACTTACGGAGCCTAGTACTTAGCTGGTGGAGGAGGTGATGCATAAATGTAGACCGGTGGTGGAGGAGATTTCTCCGGTGGTGGTGGGGATGTGTACTCATATGGTGGTGGAGGAGATTTCTCGGGTGGGGGTGGGGACTTGTACTCATATGGTGGTGGTGGTGAGTGCACCGGTGGTGGTGGGGATGTGTACTCATATGGTGGTGGAGGGGAGTGCACTGGTGGTGGGGGAGACTTGTACTCGTATGGTGGTTCGGTAGGTGGTGGTGGTGGAGACTTGTAGAGATAAGGTGGTGGTGGTGGGACTTATAGACGTAAGGTGGTGGGGGAGAGACTTGTAAATATATGTGGTTCGGCAGGTGGTGGTGGCGGAGATTTGTAGAGGTAAGGTGGTGGTGGTGGAACTTGTAGACGTAAGGTGGTGGGTGGTGGTGACTTATAGACGTAAGGTGGTTCGACAACCGGTGGTGGGGGAGACTTGTAGAGGTAAGGTGGTGGTGGTGGTGACTTGTAAAGTTAAGGTGGAGGGGGAGGAGACTTGTAAATGTATGGTGGTTCGACAGGTGGTGGTGGTGGAGACTTGTAGACGTAAGGTGGTGGGGGAGGAGATTTGTAAATGTATGGTGGTTCGACAACCGGTGGTGGGGGGAGACTTGTAGAGGTAAGGTGGTGGTGGTGGTGACTTATAGACGTACGGTGGTGGGGAGGAGACTTATAAATGTATGGTGTTCGCAGGTGGCGGTGGCGGGAGACTTATAGAGTAAGGCGGGGTGGTTGGTGACTTATAGACGTACGGTGGTGGGGGAGGAGACTTGTAAATGTATGGTGGTTCAACCGGTGGTGGTGGTGGTGACTTGTAGAGGTAAGTGGGTGGTGGAGACTTTTAGACGTAAGGTGGTGGTGGTGGTTGACTTGTAGACGTAATGGTGGGGGAGGAGACTTGTAAATGTATGGTGGTTCAACAGGTGGTTGGTGGTGGTGACTTGTAGACGTAAGGTGGTGGGGGAGGAGACTTGTAAATGTATGGTGGTTCGACAACCGGTGGTGGCGGAGACTTGTAGAGGTAAGGTGGTGGTGGTGGTGACTTATAGACGTAAGGTGGTGGGGGAGGAGACTTGTAAATGTAAGTGGGTGGTGGTGGAGACTTGTAAACGTAAGGAGGGGGCTTGTATATGGGCTTGGGCTTCGCACACTCCTTGTAAGGAGTCTTTGGAGCATAAGCAAATGACTTGGCTTCCAACACAACCTCGTACTTGTCTTCGGACTTGACCTTGAGATTTGCACCCTTCTTGCCCCAATGCAGGTCGGTGGGAATGTTGCACGGCGAATCTTTGGGTGCGGCGTGGAGCTTGGCCTTGCAGGCCTTGGCCCCTCCGTACTTTTTGTAGGCAAAGCCGTCGACTGTGATGCTGTACTTGCCGTTGATCTTGGTGGTACCATAGGCCGTGATCTCCTTGTCGCCCGCTTTGCAAGTCACCTCCACTACGGCACCTGCTCCATCATATAATAAGACAAAATACAACGCCAATCATGTTAGCATCAGTTGCTCACAACGTTAACTAAAACCTATCCAAATCACCGACTACAATAACTAATTATGGTCTTTCCGACAATGCTTAATAAAAACACGTGTTTGGAGCCCTATCTACCCAATGTTTAAAAAAGGACTATGTTGCCCTCTTGGCACACTGGTTTGTGGTCAACGGCAATGGCAATCGTGGGATGTACTACACATCACCAACAATTTGAACATCTCGTGATCTTATCTTAATTTTAGAACGCAAAGTACACGTCTAATCTTTGTATTTTCAAAAATCGGTGCCGTCACATTTGGAAGAGCATGCTAATGCCATAGAAAGATTTCATCATTTGTTGCATGGCAACAAGTTCTGGCTTTCAATATTTTATAATTTCTGAGCCTATATTAGAAAAACAACAAAGAAATGTATTCTAATGGAACTTCAAAAAAACAACAAAAATCATGAACAATGAATAGGGACGACGATGGAAAAATGAGACAAGTAGTACTGTACCTTTGAGATGCTTCTTGTCGTGTGACTTGATAGGATAATCCCAGTCATAGCATCTGTAGCAATAGACCTTTCCGACGACCTTGACTATCAATGGGTGGTGAACAGGTGGAGGTGGAGAAGAGTAATAGTATGGAGGAGGAAGGGACTTGGGTGGTGGTGGAGAAGAGTAATGGTACAGAGGAGGAAGGGCTTTGGGTGGTGGTGGTGGCGGGGATTTGTAGTAGTATGGTGGGGGATCATAGACTGGTGGTGGGGGAGACTTGTAGAAGTATGGGGGTGGAGGAGATTTCTCAGGTGGTGGAGGAGATTTGTAGTAGTACNCATATGGTGGTTCGACAACCGGTGGTGGTGGAGACTTGTAAACATAAGTTGGTGGTGGTGGTGGTGGAGACTTGTAAATGTAAGTAGGTGGTGGTGGAGACTTGTAAACATAAGGAGGAGGCTTGGAGATGGGCTTGGGCTTCTCACACTCCTCGTAAGGAGTCTTTGGAGCATAAGCAAATGACTTGGCTTCCAGCACAACCTCGTACTTGTCCTCAGACTTGACCTTGAGTTTTGCACCCTTCTTGCCCCAATGCAGGTCGGTGGGGATGTTGCACGGCGAATCTTTGGGTGCGGCGTGGAGCTTGGCCTTGCAGGCCTTGGCCCCTCCGTACTTTTCGTAGGCAAAGCCATCGACTGTGATGCTGTATTTGCCGTTGATCTTGGTGGTACCATAGGCCGTGATCTCCTTGTCGCCTGCTTTGCAAGTCACCTCCACTACGGCACCTGCTCCGTCATATAATAAGACAAATACAGCGCCGATCATGTTAGCATTAACTAAATCATACCAAATCACCGACGACAATAACTAATTATGGTCTTTTCGACAATGTTTAATAAAAACACGTGTTTGGACCCCTATTTACCCAATGTTTAGAAAAGGACTATATTGCCCTCTTTGCACACTGGTTTTATGGTCAACGGCAAGGGCAATCGTGGGTTGTACTACACATAACCAACAACTTGAAAATCTCGTGATCCTATCTTAATTTTAGAAAACAAAGTACACGTCTAATCTTTGTAATTTCAAAAAAGTGGTGCCGTCACATTTGAAAGAGCATGCTAATGCCATGGAAAGATAGATCTCATCATCTGTGCCATGGCAACGAATTCTGGCTTTCAATATTTTTTAAATACTAAGCCTATATTAGAAAAACAAGAAAGAAAATAATTCTAATGGATATGGACGATGATGAAAAAGTGAGACCAGTAGGACTGTACCTTTGAGATGCTTCTTGTCGTGTGACTTGGTAGGATAATCCCAGTCATAGCATCTGTAGCAATAGACCTTTCCGACAACCTTGACAATCAATGGGTGGTGAACAGGTGGAGGTGGAGAAGAGTAATGGTATGGAGGAGGAAGGGACTTGGGTGGTGGTGGGGATTGGTAGTAGTACGGAGGAGGAAGGGCTTTGGGTGGTGGTGGTGGAGATTTGTAGTAGTATGGTGGTGGAGGAGATTTCTCAGGTGGTGGTGGGGACTTGTACTCATATGGTGGTGGTGGAGAGTGAACAGGTGGTGGGGGAGACTTGTACTCATAAGGTGGTGGAGGAGATTTCTCGGGTGGTGGTGGGGACTTGTACTCATATGGTGGTGGTGGAGAGTGAACAGGTGGTGGTGGGGAACTTGTACTCATAAGGTGGTGGAGGAGATTTCTCGGTGGTGGTGGGGACTTGTATCCATAATGGTGGTGGTGGAGAGTGAACAGGTGGTGGTGGGGACTTGTACTCATATGGTGGTGGAGGGAGTGTACTGGTGGTGGAGGAGACTTGTACTCCATATGGTGGTGGTGGAGAGTGCACTGGTGGTGGGGGAGACTTGTACTCATATGGTGGTGGTGGAGAATGCACCGGCGGTGGAGGGAAGTGTACTTCATATGGTGGTGGTGGAAGACTTGTACTCATTACGGTGGTGGAGGAGATTTCTCCGGTGTGTGGAGACTTGTATTCATACGGCGGTGGTGGAGAATGCACCGGCGGTTGGAGGGGAAGTGTACTCATATGGTGGTGGAGGAGATTTCTCCGTGGTGGGTGGAGACTTGTACTCATACGGTGGTGGAAGGAAGATTTCTCCGGTGGTGGTGGAGACTTGTATTCATACGGCGGTGGTGGAGAATGCACCGGAGGTGGAGCGGGAAGTGTCTCCATATGGTGGTGGAGGGAGATTTCCTACCCCGGATGGTGGTGGAGACTTGTACTCATACGGTGGTGGAGGAGATTTCTCCGGTGGTGGTGGAGACTTGTATTCATACGGCGGTGGTGGAGAATGCACCGGAGGTGGAGGGGAAGTGTACTCATATGGTGGTGGAGGAGATTTCTCCGGTGGTGGTGGAGACTTGTACTCATACGGTGGTGGTGGAGATTTCTCCGGTGGTGGTGGTGACTTGTACTCATACGGTGGTGGTGGAGAATGCACCGGCGGTGGTGGCGACGTGTACTCATACGGTGGTGGTGGTGGAGAAGAATACGGGTAAGCATCTCCAGACACTGAACCTACACTGCATGCCACAAGAAGGCCAGCCAAGGCTATGACCAATTGCGGCCAAAGGCGACGACCCCCAAAGGGGTCGAGACCTTTAAACGTCATGTTTTGCCGGAAAACCCACTTTCTTGAGCCAATGTGTTAAGACTTTCCTCTGGAAAAGTGGGGAAGCGTCTCAGAGGAGGGAGAGACAGAGAGAGTGGTGATCGAGTAAAAGCCGGCCCGAGAGGCTGTGGTTTTTGATGACTAAAGGCATGCAGGAAACAGTATTTATAATGAAAACGAGTCGTTGAAGGGGAGCTGTCATAAAGGACCGATTCCAAATTGTTTCTTTCTTTTGATTAAATCAACTAATCAAATTATCTTGCTGGCCTTAAATTTTAAACACCATTTTCAACGCTTAAGCAGCCCCGGGTGGAGGAGGCCCAGTCGCTAACTACGTGTCTTAACATAATTGACAATATTCCAAATTGTTACTTCTAAGCATTGTTAAGCCATTTTCTAATTTCTACAGGTAATCATTGTTAGGGTGTATTTAGTTTTGTATACTGGCACCCACTACGTACCTTTCCATCTAATCATTAACAGTGCGACACACCTCATAATTTTACAGTCAGAAACCTTGAAAAGAAATCACAAGAATTTTTTTATTACCACTTTACCACCATGGTTTCGAATCCTGTCGGTGACGGTGACTGCCGTCTGCCGTGGTGATGATCTCACAAGGATCCTTGGTGGCACCACTATTTGCCGTTGGATCCTATCCACTTGGTCTTCTGGATCCATCTGTTTGACTTTTTTTAATTTTCTTTGAAATATTGCCACTAGCTCTACTATCTTAATTGGAGTTTAGGTTTACTTCATAATTTATTTTTTTTTTAAAAAAAAAAAAAACAAATTGGACTTTAGGAATTTGGGATTAGGATCCAAAGACAATTTTCATAAAAACAAGTAAGAAAATTTAATTTTTTTTTTAGACACATTCAATAATGTATCTACGTATATAAATTAATTCGTATTTTATTATTATCATTTTCTAAGTTGGTAGACACTTTGAAAACCAGGGGCTGGAAGCGCGCTCCTGATTGGACTGGCTGCTCTGAATTACTCCACCAAATTGTTGATAAAAAAAAAAAAAAGGAGTAGATCAGTAGAGAGGGTCCTAATTAACTCCTAATCATGGAGCCTTTCCCAGATTTTTTATTTTTATAAAAAAAAAAACAAGTTAATGGCCACCTTTTCATTTCACTGAGGAGAATTTCTGCATCTGCATGTGATTTCTCAATTATTAGACACGTGAAGTCAATCAAGTGGCATTGCAGCTTTTATAGGGAATTTGAGCTGCATTCAAGAGAAAGAAAAGGAAAAAGAGAAAAAAAGAAAAAGCTGAATTTTATTAATTTCTTGCAATTTTCCTTTGAACATCCAAATTGGTGACCCCATGGAATGGATGCTAAAAATGACTTGTAATTTTCCCTGGACCATTCGTAACCCATAATTGTTCCTCTTTCTCGGAAACACTGTGTAGTACTGTAGACTATTCCACACGATTCTAAAGCAAGCATTCTTTGTCTTGTCTTTGAAGTGACATTCGTATACAAAAATTTTACAACAATACTATTTAATTAGTTAAGCACTTAATCTTTAGAATCCCAACAGAAAATCATCTGATCAACTAATATATCACCACATGAAATTATTCACATTTAATCCTAATTTTTATTTAAATAGTTAAAATAAATCTTATAATAGTATTTCTTACACCAATGAAAAGCAAGTATATTAATTTTTTTTTTTTTAAATAAGACGTGAAGATGGAAAAGTATTGAGTAACACCCACTCTTTTATTGTCCCCCCATACATCTCTTCCTAGTTTCCACAGGGTACGAAACTTCCCCACTTCCTGTACTTTTGTTTCTATTCTATCCTTTACTTTAAAATTAAAATAAAGAAGAAAAGAGCACCATTTTTTCTTTTCTGGTATCCTAGGTTGCTTTTTTACTTTCCCAAACAAAAAAACATTTAATCCAATCGTTTGAAATAGCGCAGCCTTTGGTCAAAAAGAATCTGTGATTAGGGTAAAAGGTGTCTGCCAGAGAATTAAAGCATATTTATTTATTTCTACCTAAAGCCCTCACAGTCAATGCCGTGGGAGGACACAACTTCAAAGGGATAGAAGAGTTAGAACTTAGAGAACTCTCAAAAAAAAGTGCGAGTGGTTGGGGTTGAGGAAACGTACACAATCCCATCTTTTGATTTGTTCGAATTGTTTTTTTTATTATTATTTTTTTTGGTCATGACTGCCCTAGAAACTAAAGAGAAGTTGGAATCATCAATCATGCAATATGGAGTAAAAACTATGCCGTTTTCAGTAGGTATTATTATTAAGGGTGATGTCATCCAAGGGGAAGGAACCGACACTTATCTGTATATTTTTATTTCTCAAATATCTAAGTTTAGGTGAAGGTTACCTAACCCTCAAACCATTTATCCGGCCTTGTGCTTTCCCACCTTCTTTCCACAAAGCTATGTATATAAAAACCATAAATTGGTGTCTTTAGAACTGCTTCTACTCGGATATCTATGTTTATATTTTTGACAATTTTGTTGGATCAATTGAGTTAAAATAATGATTTTAACGTATCACCGCGCTTTGCAACTTAAGTTCATAATGACCCACATATCACTTTAAATTCAGTTTATATGATCCGACCCTTATTTGTGACTTGACCACAAAGTTATAATTCATTCGATTTTATACTCGATATAATGGATTGCTCTAATACCAAATGATATAAACCTTTGATAAAACTGAGTTGAAATGAAGAGGTATCCAAAAATTTATATAGATATAATTAAAATTGTAGTTAGACTGTATATGACACTTGAAATTGTAATAACATCTCTTATCTCTGCCCTTCATACTTTTCTTTTGCGGAATCAGGTTAATCGCTTATCTTCTTCTTTTTTCTTTAATCTTTTTTCTGTCAATTATATTTTACAGCCTCTGGAAGAGAATAAAAGTCTTTGGAATACTATTCTTTCCTTTAAAAAAGAAAAAATCATTATAAGACCAGTCAAAATTTCTGTTCATAGTGGTAAGAACCCTCTCTGTCTAGTCCTGGCTCACTAGTGTTTCTAGTACTTGTATTGCTTCCATTCGATTTTATGAGATGTAGTATTTACAAAAAAATAAAAAATAAAAACAAAAAAAAAAAACAAATCCAATAATTGTTCTGTAGTAAGTGAACTTTTGTCCATAAATTACAAAATTTCAATGGAGTGGCAGAAGGGTAAAACTAAGCGGATGTTTACTGTCCACCTAACCTCACAAAATTTGTAGTAAGTGAACTTTTGTTCATAAACTAAGAAATTTCTATGGAGTGGCAAAAGGGTAGAACTAATCGTCAAGCGGACGTTTAGTGTCGGCATACCTCCACAAAAAAAATTTAAAAAATAATAAAATAAAATAAAATTTTATACCTTCACGGACACTACACGTCCGTTGAAAACGGACATGGACCGCTGCCCATGGCAAAAAGTTTATTGTTAAATTTTAGATAAATGCTTGTTTAAATTTTTTCTCAAATTTTATCTAATTTGTATATGTAAATAAAAATAGATCCCACAAATGCAAAATGGGCTCTCAGCTTTGTTTAACTTTGCATGAAGATGGACCCAAAAAGAAAAAAAAAATCACATATATAAAGTTGAACAACAATCATTTTTCTAAATTTTATAGCTTTTTACACTAATTTTTCATTTCTTTTTTTTCTCAAAATAGTTTTCATCTTTTATATTTAAAAAGGACACAAATTTCCTCCAAACTCGAGGTTAGGGAGGAAATTTGCTCCAACCCCTTAAAAAAAATGACAAAAATTATATTTAAAAAAAAAATTGGAAAAATATATTTCAACTCACATATGAAATACAAGAAAAACAAAGCCAAAAAAATTTTTAAAAATCATATATACAACAATGTTATTGAAACAAAAAACAAAGCAAAAAAATCATTTTTTTTGCTTTGTTTAAGTGGGTTGAAATTTGTTGTATATATAATATTTTTAATTTTTTTTGCTTTGTTTTCTTGGTATTTCATAAGTGGGGTTTAAATATGTTTTTTTTTTAAAAAAAAATTATAATTTTTTTAAGGGGTTGGAGCAAATTTCTCCGATTGGAGGAAATTTGTGTTCATTTAAAAATATATATATTATATCTTTAATATCTAGAAAACTCCATATGCTTTTGCAAGAAAAGCGAACACAATAACTAAGGAGTGTGATAATTTCCGTCCAAAGAAGGAGTTTCTCCTGGTTGTCATGCGCGGCATTTACGTAATAAACGTAGCCACGTAGGATAGAATTAAGATATTAGATATACATCCAAAACTAGATCTTAGTTATAGAAATTAAAAGAAAAAAACAAAAAAATATATTATCTTTACTCACGCATGAATCTCTACAATATTCTTTATTTATATATGAGGGTCCTGAAATAAATTTGTTTTCATTTTTTTTCCAATTTTTAAGAAATATACATATATATATATATATATATATATATATATATATATATATATATATATATATTAATAATATATATATTTGTTTTTGAAATTCAAATTCAACTTCTTTCTATCTTTTGATTATAGTTCTTTTAGCTTGGATGTTTTCTATATTTTTCATTGTAAAATTGTGGTTTGTCAAAAATTAAAAAAAAAAAATGCAATAATGAATATAACACAATCAATAACCCCGTTTTCTCCTCTTTGAATAGAAAAAAAAAAAAGAAAAAAAAAAAAGGAATATAACACAGTCAACCCAATTACCTAACCCAACATAACTTCTTCTTCTTCTTTTTTTTTCTTCTATAAATAAGAACAACAAATAGATGAGTCCATGGTTAATGAGGTAATCTTATTCCTTCTATTTTTGGTTAATTTGATATTTAAAATCAAACCAGATTCCAAACGATAAGTACACTATTTTTACAATAATTATTTGCTCATTTCTGTTTGGTACATCAGCTCTCACATGGATGGCAAGATTCGCGGTTAGTTTAGGCTGCAGTATATTATAAAGAAACAATTCTTTATAACTTCAAATTAAAAAATAATAAATAAATAAAAAAATTCTTTATGAAAGAAAGCAAGAGAGATTTTCATTAGCTGTAGAACCTGAGTAAACTTGTTATTATTATTATTTATTATGATTATTCCCTTATTCCCTTGAATAAGGTTCATATGCTTCCTTGTTTAATTAATTGGAAAATGTGAGGCGTGCAAAGATACTCTCAATTTATTTATGAATTTCGATTATATCCGAATAAAATCTTCCTCGATAGTAATTAATTAGCACCATCATGAACCTTTCAAAATAGTGACCTTTTTTTTTCTTTTTCTTTTTTGTGGGGTTGCAGATATTGACCTCACATGAACCTTTCAAAATAGTGATCCTTTTTTTTTTTTTTTTTTTTTTTTTTTTTTTGTGAGGTTGCAGATATTGACCTCACATGAACCTTTCAAAATAGTGACCTTTTATTTTATTTTATTTTCTTCTTTTATTTTTTATTTTTTGGGAGGTTGCAGGTATTGACCTCACTTCCAATTGGTCCACTATATCCCAATAAAGGAAATTGAAGAAAATGTTTGGACGCGGGCGTTTTAAACTTGAGGCACATGCAGTCTATTTTTATGAGATCCAGACTTTGAGTACCTGGCCGATATTAGTTTATGATTAAATTTATCAAACAAAATAATAATGCACGCAAGACCCACCGGCCACCGATATTCCCTATATTTGGTAAGGATAACCATTCGAGTTCGTGTGTTGAATTTGGGCAACGTCAAGTTAAGTTTGTTGAATTTGGGCAACGTCAAGCTAAGTTTTATTATGATTTATTTTAATTAAATGAGTCATATTTTATAATTTTAACACACTAATTTTATATTGAATTTAGGTTAAATTTACAGGTTGTGCAAAAAACGTCAACCCTAATATTTGGCATTAAAGAAGAAAAATAAAGTATGTCTGATTCATTTATCCCCTTTTATTTCACGGTTCATATTTTGTTTTGTTTTTCCACCTAACAGTATATATGGTGTGAAGTCACTTTAAATAGTGTGACAATATATTCATCATGTATAGGGTCAGCTCGATGCATTTTGAGACCTAAGACGACAAGTTTAAGTGAAGAACTTTCCTTATATTTAATATTATTTAAATACTGATATTATATTTTTATTCAAATATTCTTCTCACCTTTTGGGATACAAAATTACTAATTAAGTTTTTCTAACATCTTATTTTTAATTGATAATATGATCAATCAATTTAATATTTCTTGCTATATTATTGATCTTAACTAGGATTTTATCAGTTTTAATTTTGAAAAAATTCTTTCCATAGAAGCAACTTTAACAGATATTGCCAATTAAATTATATAAGTGATACATGCATTTGAAAAATAATTAAGTCTTTTTATATAATTTGATAGGTCAATTTGAGCACTTTCTTTTATGAGAAATGTGCTTGGTGTTTTTTTTATTTTTTGAATAAAAGGATCAATTTCATTGATGAATAAAAGATCACAAATGGGCAAATTGCTCTATAATAACAATACCATAGATACAATTCGAAATTTCTTCAACCCAAATTCTATCTATGACACTCAAAATGGCTTATCGTGCTAAGCCATGAGCAACTGCATTCGCTTCTCTCTTTACGTAAACAATTTGCCCAGGCTTCAAGTTATGCAAACCATCATTTATTCCATCTACAATGTGGCCATATTAACTTTAATTTTTGCTCTCAATTTTGATTGCATAGACAATTTACAAAACATCTCCCTCCAAAAGTATATCATAAAAGCTCATCTCTCTAAAAAAAATCACAGCATAAAGAGCTACCAAAGCTTTAGCCACTACAAGTTCTACCAAAATTTTTTTGGTGGTAGGACAAGCTGCTAAGACAAAACCTTCATGATCACAATAATACCAACCCCCTATCCGACGTGCTTGGTGACTCAGGAATGGAGCCAGAAGGATAAATGAGTAGGGGCCAAGTTAAGAGAAAAAAAAAAAAAAGGGTAGGGGGCCCAAAAAATTTGAATGGAGTACAACTAAATAGGCTGAAAATAAAATACACTTGTAATTTTTTTTTTCATAGGAGTTTTTTTTTTGGGGGGGGGGGGGCCTTGGCCCCTACGGGCCCACCCCAGCTCCGTCCTTGTTTGGTGTCAATCTCCTACACATTTTTTATCCATCTCTTTTTTAAATCACTTTTGAATTTGTGTGACCTACATATGAGTCCTACAAATTTAATGATGAATTTGCATATCTATTGTCAATCC
The DNA here is from genome assembly GCA_900184695.1 of Betula pendula. Lineage (NCBI taxonomy): Eukaryota > Viridiplantae > Streptophyta > Magnoliopsida > Fagales > Betulaceae > Betula > Betula pendula. Next base: position 76,669 of record FXXK01001759.1, on the reverse strand, counting down.
CTGGACAAAAGATATATAGGAGAATTAAAACAATCCCCTAGAACCCTTTTTTACATTCAATTAGAAAAAATTAAATTAAATTAAATTAAAACAAACATATGTTTTTGTAAAATTTATTTAACATTACATATGATATCACAAGAAAAATAGTTGTCATATTATTTAAAAAATTTAAATAACTTTTCATCATGTACACCATTAAATGCAACAAAATAAAAATTTGACCATGAAACAACTTCTGGCTAGAAAATGTCTTTATTATGTGGCAACATATACATCATTAATGTTGCATTTAAAATTTTAATTTTGTAAACAAAAAGTATGATTTTAAACCAAATCGCAAAAAATTGATCGTTTAGAATTGCGTTTTTAAAATATTGCAATTTAAAAACGTATAAAATAGTTGTTTTCAAATCGTAGATAAGTGAGTATTTTTTTTTTCAAGCGAACAATTTTAAAAACCAAATTATAATTTTATTAAATATTTAACTGCATTTTCAAAATCCTATTTTTAAATTATTATTTTTAAATCATGCTTTTTTTTTTAAATCACAAATTCAATGGAAGCCTAAATTTATAAAATTTAATGTGAACTTTAAAATGATCGATAATGATCCTATTTTGATTCACTGAACCTAGACAGCGGTGCCACATTAATTGTACAACTTACGTATATTTTACTTTAAAAAAAAACGTAAAATTCTGCCTTTTGGAGATCGCAGTAGCCAATACCTATTTTCCGCTGTTGACTCCAGATTGTTCTGCCGACAATCTGGCAGTAAGCTGACACATATCATACCAATCGATCTTAATATTAATTAATTGCTTTGTATGCATGTGGATTAATTCTTCTTCTTCTTTTCTTTTTCTTTTTCTTTTTTCTTTTTAAATTTGAATAATTAATAAATGTTCGAGTGTTGTTTATTATGATTATGCATTTGTATGCAGTGCCTTTTCCCTCCCAGTTTCTATTGAATAGTTTTTTTACGGGTTAGAGTTTGACTTTTTTAAATAAATAAATAAATAAATAAAAACTACCCTTCATAGTACAAGATTATTGGTTAATTTATAATCATTTGTACTTTCGATAGAATCTACTTAATAAATTTCCCTAATCTTCTCTTAATTCTTCTCTCAGGGACTGCCAACACAGCCTGACGAGTGATGACGTTCATCAATAAAACTAGGAAAATGCTGTAAATTATTTTGCTGTTTATTTATTTTATATCTCCTTTAAGTCTTTTTGCGAATCAATCACTAAATACTAAAAAAGAAATAGACCTTTTATTCAAAAGTCTAAAAATAAATTAAAGGGTGGCTGGACCTTCTCAATTTTTATTTTTTATTTTTAATTGCTGGCCATCATTTTGAGAGGTGGGAGTTGTGCTTGCTTGATAGCATAATACAAGCAAAAGCACAAAACATGATGCGCATGAACAAAAGAACAAAAAAAAAAAACAAATAAATAAAGATAAGAAGAAAAAGACATAGCAGGCAGGCTTGGATTGAATCGACAACCCTAAGGGAACACCTAAAAAAAAAAAAAAAAACACTAAGAGAAACCTCAAGGTCGACCATTGGTCTATCTCGTGAAGGTTGACTTGTTACTTACCTCATGACTGGCTACAAATGTTAGAAGTAGATCAAAATCCCTTGCACTACCTCAAATTCCAATCGTTAAGTAATGAACCATTAAAAATAAGACACATCATAATACCTTAAAAAAGAGAGGTAAAAAGTAAAAAATAATTGGATATTTGTAAATCCCCAAACAATTTTTAGATAGCCAAATGAGATGGTTAATCACCCAATTGGGGGTGGTCAGCCCCTCCCAAAGCAATCGATAGAGTTGTTTATTACCTCCAAAATAGTTGATGGGTTAGTTCGACTTCTCTCTCTTACCTCTGAGTAAATAGTTGATTGAAATCGACCAATCATCCCAAAAACTAGGGATGGTCGGCAATTTTTACTAACTGCTTTAGGGTGGCTAATAAACTTAAATCGACATATAGGTGGTCTGACCATCGTTAAAATAGTTAATAAGGATAGTTGACCACCCTCAAAACAATTGTTGGGATTGTCGGCTATCACCCTTAGCTGATTTGGGGTGATCAAACACCCTTCACATAGATTTTAGGTTGAGTCAACGATCCCAAAACAATATGGGAGGGTTGTTTGCCACCATTTCTTTTCACTTTTTTGTTTTTTTTAATGTATTGATGATGTAACACATTCTTAGTATTGCAAGCAATCAGTCTTTTTATAACAAATTGGGTAAATGTCTTCGTAATTGTGCAAGTTAAAAACAATATGTAGATGTTATTGCAGGCCACGATCATGCCCTGTCAACTTGTTGACAGGTGTAGTCATGAAGTGTGAAATTCTGAAAATTTTATATTTGAGTAACAGTAATCTCTTAAGAATAAATTGGGTAAATTAGTAATTGTGGAATAGTTGATAGTTATATTAGATATTACTCCAGCATGCAGGCCATGAGAGTGCCCTTTCTCTAGTAAAAAAATTAAAAAAAAAAATAGAAAAGGAGAATGCCCTTTCAACTTGCCCGCATTAATATCATGAATGTGAAAGTTAAAATTTTATATTTGAATAACATTAGTATTCAAGATATGAAAATGCAGCTTTTATCATTTGAAAACATTCAAATCATGCTTTGTTATAAAGTTTTACAGATTAGTTACACCTTGTAAAACACATTGTTATAAGTTAAAGATATGGCCATGCTATATTTGAATAACAATGCTTTATTATTATATTTATATAAAAACGCAACAAACTTTATTGAAATATGCTGTCTTTACAGAAGCACAAGGGGCGTTGTGTGCAGTGGAGTTTAGTCGTGATATGAGTTTACAAAGCATTATCTTAGAAAATGATTCTCTTCAAGTTGTCAATGCACTACAGGGTACAAGACCAAATTGGAGTCGGTATGGTTAGATGGTAGCGAATGTTCGAGTAGTTCTAAATCTAATACGAAGATGGCTGATTTGTCATACTAAATGAGAAGCAAATTCAACGGCTTATGAACTAGCTAAGACTGCTGTCAAACAAGTTATGAATAGAGTCTGAATATAAGAAATTCTTGAGAGTATTCATGATATTGTATTTTTGGAGTATCTTACTCTAGTTTATTAGAGCAATCTGCTCTAGCTATTATAGATTTATGCTATAGTGTTTTTCCTCTTTCTATTATGAATGGAGAAAGCAATTTTAACAAAAAAAAAGTGTTGGCAACAAGGTGAAAAATAAGAAAGTGCTCACTAATTTAATTGTTAAATATTTTTAAAATATTCAACAATTGTGTTTTGAGCAATACTCAACATATTTCACACCAAATCTTGTAAGCGCAGTTTATTGTGAGAAAGATGTTGAACACTAATTTAATTTAAAAATAAAATAAAAGAGAGCACTCATGAGTCATAAGTATGTCTAATTGGGTTGCTCAAAAAAAGAAAGTACGACTAATTGGGTAAGTGAGATCACTATTTCTACTCTATATTTTACTAATTTATTTTCACTCAATGTCAATATTATTAATTCATTGTATTAACCAAAAAAAACGTAGTACTAATTCAGTGTCATTGTGTAATGGGAAATGAAAAGTCCCAAAGAATTTTGGAAGGGCCATCAACTAAAGCCACGTAACGTTGACGCATTCTCTAAAATATTTTCTTTACGCACTTCTCCTCTTTGGTTTGCCCAAGGTATCTATCAATACTTTTCATATGCCTGCAAAATTCATGTGTTTCACCTCTTCTCAAAGCAAGTCACGCTTTTCTTCGCTTTTTTTCAAGAACCATCCTAATTATTTATTGCATTCAATCTTCATTTTTTAACCTTATTCACCCATACTCTTCCAAAACATTGAATGCAAGCAGTTTAAGGCCTATGATATTCTTCCAAAAAAAAACCATCTAAACTCTTCACACTCTCTCTTTCTCTAAGCGGCTAGGCCTATCTCTCTCTCATTCCAACAAGCCCAACCAAGGTTGAGCACAATGGATTCTGGCAAGGCTTTAGTGTGCATGATAGCTTGGGGAGACCGTAGCCTTGGAGGCCAGCGCAGGGGACAGTGACGGGACACCATGATGAGGAAGACAAGTGGATGCTGGTGATGAAGTTGGGGAATTTTGTGAAAGCCAATAAGATAAAGTTGGTGGAGTAGAACTATCCACATTCACTGCCCATCAAGGAGCACCAAATCTTGATTTGATTAGGCAAATTATGTTATATTTTATTTTGAGAAATAAATTAATATAATTTGTCAATTTCGTTTATTTAATGTTATTATTTTTTATTATTAGATTAACGAAATAATAAACAAAGGAGTTTACCGATGTGGGCCAACGAGACGAGGATGACTCTGATGCTTAAATCAATAAATTGTGCAAAAAATACCTTGAAACAAAAACGAACCAAAGTTTTTGAAAAATACCAAAAGTCACTTTTGCCTAGTTATGGATTGCATTTTATAATGACATACCTTCAACAGCTCGTCGTTGGTTCCTACACTATCATAATTTTTAGGGTAGCTCATCCCGTGTTTATTCACATTATAGCGCACCCTATGCTTGAGGTCCGGGACTCGTTGATTGGTTACAAACATGACTTATGTAACACGAAAATAGCTAAATAGTGTGAAAGTAATGTGGGAGAGAATCCTGTATTTTAACTACCGGGTAAACTCAAATTAGTGGACCGGATGCTTTGGTTATGTGGGTTTGCTCGCCTATAACCCCAACAAATATTATGGAATCGTTATATTTAAGTTGTTATAAAAATGACAGAAATTTCTTACAAATTAGTTTTTAGAAAATTTTTACAAATCAACCTTTAAAAATAATATATATCCTTTAAACATGTGAAAATTACTTTTTTTTTTATTTTAAAAAAAAAAAGTGATTCTCACATGTTAAAGACACGTATTACTTTTAAAGGCTAGTTTGAAAAAAAAAATTACAAACCAATTTATAAAAAAAATTTATCATTAAAAAAATATGTATGCCCTAATTTTGAATATGAAGAATGATAAAATTAAGAAGTTTTACGTTTCAAATTATTTAACTTTGATCAAATAAGAAAAACGTTTTTCACCTCCTCTACTCCTTTCTTTTTCTAATCATCGTCAGCATGCGTCAACCATAAACATGTGCCAATAGCCCCCATATCCGGTCATCTTAGCCTAACGACAAACATTTATAATGACTAAAACTACAACTATTTTTGTCAGCCCCGATTAACCTTAAATGAACCTTCCAATGTACCCCATCTCCTAGTCATATGGTTTCGTACTATGAAAAATATTTGACATTATACATTTTTTATTACCTCTCTTAAACAAATTATATGACCGTTCATGGAGTACTCTCTAATAAAAACAATAATAATTCAAACATTTTCTAATTTAATTGTTTAGTCATTTTTGTGATGAGAAATGTTTATTTACACTTTATTGTTTTTTTTTTTATAAAATGTCACACAGATAAACACCACGCAGCAGAAGTAAGATAAATCCATTCAATAAATTACAAAGACCAGACCTAGATAAAATAAAACAGATATAGATACCATCTTAAAATGCATCACTAAAAAATTAAAAAGATAAATATTTCAATAATTCCAAGGTAACAACAACTCTAACCCTTCATTACAAAATTTATAATGATACTACTTATTTCCAATATCATAGAGTAAATATTGATTCCACAAACTGCACAAATCAATATACCTTCCATATAAGACGCAAATACACCTTGAAAACACAAACAATACATTTTAAAAGCACAAACCCCAAAGAGAAGAGAAAAGTCAACTCTAAATCTATTTATAACGAACTGAAACCGTATATCATGCATTTTTATGTTTGTTGGCGTTTCTCTCACAAACGTCACAAACCCCCAGGGCCCCGTACAATATGGAACCACACCAAATATATTATAAACCCTCAAAACAAGACAATAAATAAAAAAGAAAGAGATATTCGTGAACATTATATTATGCCAAAAAAATATGTGTAATGACGTTACTACCAACTTAACATAACTCACGACAATTGTGTTCTATTAAAAAAATACAAATAAAAAATTCTTAAATCCTTCTATTTACATGCTTTGAATATGCGTATATATCCCACCAAATAGGCAAAAAAAACCCCAAGGCCAAAACACAAAAAAAAAAACAAATAGACTAACATACTATTAAAACAAACAACTTAAAAAAAAACAAAAACTCAAAATATAAAAAAAAAGATATTTCCTTATGCATATATCTAACAATAAAATAAAATAGATCCAAATAACAATATCGGATGACGAATAGAATAACAGACTGACACATCACATGAACAGTGTTGATTTCTACCTTTCTATAATTTCTTTATAAAAATGATACCCATGTTGGAGTAATTTCCCAATCAAAATACAATTCAAAATCCCAGGCCAGACACGAAGAACCCGCCATTTTAAAAAAACTAACAAAAAAAACAAATTATAATAAAATACAAAAGAGGTATTGACTTGACACTCATTATATGACCTCCATTGCATATCACGATATTATAATAAGCCATGCTCATAGATACCATGTCTAAATTTTTATTAGTAGAGAACACACCAAGTCAAAAAAATTTCCAAACTTTTAAAGAATTACCATTTCAAATCCCTAAACCAGAAACCCAGTTTGTACCTACTCACAATCATGCACGGCTGAACAAACACTAAACTAAAAAAATAAAAAAAAAAATAAAAAATAATACACAATCTAATGACTCACCCTCAAGAGAAGCTCCATTTCCACAAAGTACTCCTACACCATAAGTATTTGATGACTAATGAAAAAAAAAAAAACACCTCGAAAAAATAAAATAAGTGGTGCCACTCATAACCTTAGAGGTGCAACTTCCATACTGCTTAGAAATTATTATTATCCCAAAATCAAACCTAGATACGATGAAAGCGACTGGAGAATCAGCCCCAGCACACGCCTGACAAGTACTGCTCGAATTTGTGTAACACTCGCATTACACAATGTTGGAAGTTGAGCGATACAACTAATGAACAGGTATGCTATGCTAACACTATTAAATGATTAGAACATAAATAAACAATCACAAGATTTAAATCCTCTATTCTTAAAAGAGCACTCTTTACCAAAACAGCTTATTATCCATGTTAACTTTAACTAATTTATTTACATGATGAGATAAGAAATGAAAATTGGTAAGTATTGATAAAATATATAATCAAAATTCTTAAGACTAATAAATCACCTTTCTATATACGGACCCTCTACTTTTAATACTTAGAACTTGTTAACATGATGAGAAGGAAGAATTATAGGCTGTGGAGCCAAGAAAGGGGATCTTCCATAGTGAACCACCAACACATTTCCACATATGTATAAACATTCAAAGGACCTAGCTAGAACACCACACCTTCACCTACTACGGCGCGCAGCAAAGATGTTCACTGTGTAAAATCACAGACGACACAAAATGAAAAGCCCTACAAACGGGTTACCTAAAGTCCCGATAAATGATTATATCAACGACAGTAATCCATGTGAGACTGATCGACTGCGCTGTTGTTTAGTAATAATCAGCAACACGTGCTACAACATACACACCTAAATATCAAAAAAAAACCTACTATATAATTACAAAGAGAGACAAAATCCATGTATCGCAGCAGCACATGCATCTCCACTATCAGTTTCCAGCAATTCTATATTCACCACCAATACTTCTTCCTCATCTAATCTAATACTACCCAAATTTGTAAATGCGATGACACCAAGGACAAAACATATACATACCCCTCAACCGAAAAAGGCAACGAGGACATGAAGAACATATTTATTATTATTTTTAATTTCTAATAGCTATATTGAAAAACAACAATATACTCAACTAATTCGAGACTATATCTGAAAAGAACACCCTGCGCGCAGAAGCGCGATATTACTATTATCGATAAACGCAATACATAATAACTTATTCACTATTACTAACCAACAATCAAACCAAAACACCAAAAACAACAAAAAAAAATCGTAATCAGGAGATAATTATCCATCTCACTGCGCGACCAAAAAAACAAAAACAAACAAACAAAGAGGGAGCGCGGACCAACCAAGGATATTATTAAAACAAGCATTAAAGAACGTGGTTTGGATACACCTAGGCACCATATGTCCTGAGTACATCACAAACGCAAACATAGAACTAAAACACGAAAATCCATTAACAATAGTTTCTTCAAACAAGGATCGAAATTGGAGTGCACCCAGATTACGGATCCAGAATTAGACTAATAGAAACCATCAGGAGATAGATATATCCAATAAACGATAGATATACTAGCGCGCGATTATAAATCAGACAATGATAATAAGCGTAACAAGAAAAAAAAAAAAAAAATATGCATCGAATCAGAAAAAGTATATACGTACCCTGATATACATATTAAAAAAAAACAAACATTAACAAACTAGACTATAGATTCCATTTACAAACAAAGGAAAAACTTTAAGATATTAAAAAAATTCTAATCTAAAAACTTCCAAACTCGGTTTTAACTTTTAGATAATAATTTATCAATAATTTTAATTATTTTGAGTACCCAATCAACCATCCTTTAAATATCTTTCACTTATATCTCATACTGTTAAGCAAAGATATATATAGTCGCTTAAAATCTCTTAAAACGGACAGATGGAATGCTCTAACAAATGTATATGTAACATATCGATCCCATATTAATTTTCCATTTTATATAAAAAAGGTTACGAAATATAATAAATGATTAAATGAAATTACATACAATTATGCACAAAATTATATACAAAACTAAAATAAACGGTATTCACACCCTCTATCCTGACAAATTTTACTGATGATAATTCTATTATAATTAATATTTTTTATTTTTATAAGAAACAAAACTAAACATCTTTTAACACAATATATAAAAACTCCCAACTACTAAACAACACTATAATCAACCAAAAAATCTGAGAAAAATTCCCATACAAGCCAATCCCTATATCAACCTAAACCAAAAAATTTATTTCATATCAACTAAAATGAATAAAATAAACCCAATTAAAAACGAAAGCCAATACAGCATAACACACCACAACAAAAGAAACCGACAGAGAGCAACGAGAGAGAGAGAGTAGGACTCTAGTATACAGTAAATATGAAGGGAAGCGACAGATTACTTATCTCGCGAATAATTCCACATTAAAGCAAAACATCAATTACAAACACTAACAATTAAAATCATATGATTATTAATCAAGTATCAAAAACAATCAACAACGAGCCCTAGCCTGGGTCCTGACCTGGCGGTGTTTCTATTCCGCTCGTTTAGTACGAAAAATGAATAGAAAGACATGCCTCACAAAGTGGATAATGCCGGTGTGGAATACTACATCCCGAGACGTACAGAACCTATCTGGCTTTTAATCCGGGACACTTCTCGGAAATGAGAGACTGTACATATAAACCACAATGTCTATCCATCATAATAAAAATATCCTTAAAATAGTGGGGACAGGCTGTAAAAACGTCTATAATAATACAAACTATATATCACAAATATATAAAAAAAGATATACTAAAAAAAACTAATCTAAAAAAAAAATAAAAGTATATATATAGATATATATATACTATATATATTCAAAGTTTAATATATTAAAAAATAGTATACTCGGAATTTTTATGTGTGTAACGTTAAAACATACGTTTGTAAATTTGGTTTTTAAGCATCACCTAAATTGGTGTATGAATATAAAAGGACAAGGTGCTACTGTTAGAGGTACTGCACTACACCACTTTTTTTAGAACTAGATATGTTTGTTTTTTTTTAGTACAAATTAATTAACTTGAGGATTTTTTTTTATATTTGAGTGTTATGTAATAGCATTCAAACTGTATTTTTAAAGTTAGAATTTTTGCCACTTTTTTATTTTTTTTGTTTTTAAATTTTGAAATCCATTTGTACAAATTTCAAGTGCCCAAAATCTGCTAGGGCGTTAATTAATTTATGTAAGTTCATAAATTTGAGTTGA
>FXXK01001759.1:0-65021 GCA_900184695.1 Betula pendula | reverse complement strand
TTTTTTTTTTCATTTTGTTGCATTTAAATGAGTAAATAGTATCAACATATGATAATTATATCCCTTCTCAGGTCAATAGTCTCCCAAAATTTAAAGAATTTCTTCAAAAAAAAAAAAAATTTGTTCTAATTTTGTCCTCTCCTTTGCTGATATTATAGTTTTGTCCTTGGTGTCATCACATTTACAAATTTATAGTATTAAATTTATGAAAGATTTAATATGAATCACAAACTAGGATGTACAGTCTCGATCATGGACTTTTCTAAATAAATTATTTGAATTAGTTGTATGTTGGTAGCCACTTGCTTGTTTAACGCAACAAAAGCGCAGTCGAATCAGTCTCAAATACGCTCTAAATCTTATCGGCTTCGACACTCCTTTGTGGCTTTCTTTTTCCCTATTTACACAAACACTTTGCTGCCCTAAAATTTCAACATCTTAATCATAGATGTGAGGTGGTTCACATGGGAAGATTCCCCTTCTTGGCTCCACAGCCTATCAATTTCTTCCTTCTCATCATGTTAAAAGCATTGAAAGTATTAAAGTAGAACCGTAGAAAGTGAATGAAATCTGATTTTATTAATATTTCAATCTTACCAATTCATTTCTTCTCATCATGTAAAAAAGTTTTAACATGAATCACGGTGGGTAGAAACCGTAGAAAGAGATTGAAATCTGATTTTATTAATATTTCAATCTTTAAAGTTGTAACTGCAGCTCCTTTAATTAACTTCCAACTTTAATGCCGATTTCCTTGGCAGTACTGCCCTTTCAACTTCATAGTTCACGGATGTTGATGTATCACTATAAGAAAAGACATGGTCCTTCATGGCGGCTTTTAAACGAGACCAATGGACGTATAAATGTCAAGAATACTTTATTATTATTTGTTTTTTAGCGTTTAAAATGGGCCGGGTTTTCGTGTCGGCCCTTGGGTTTTGTTGACATTTGTGAAAACGCCAACAAACATTTTTTTTTTTAAAACAAAAAAAAAACTTCGATCATTTGTGTCAGCTTTTAAACGTCACAAATGGACGTATAAATGCCAAGAATACTTTTTTATTATTTGTTTTTTGGTGTTTAAAATGGGTCATGTTTTTGTGTTGGCCTTGGGGTTTTGTTGCCATTTGTGAAAACGCAAACAAACATAAAAAGATTAAATTTTTTATTTTATTTTTTTTAAAAACACGGTCTTTTGTGGCAGCTTTTAAACGTCACGAATTGGCATATAAATGCCAAGAATACTTTCTTATTATTTGTTTTTTGGGGTTTAAAATTGGCCGTGTTTTCATGTCGGCCCTGGGGTTTTGTTGACGTTTGTGAAAACGCCAACAAACATAAAAAAAACACGGTCATTCGTATAAATATCAAGAATACTTTCTCTCTCTTTTTTTTTTTTGCGTTTAAAATGGGCCATGTTTTCATGTATCGGCTTAAGGTTTTGTTGACGTTTGTGAAAACACCAACAAACAAACAAAAAATACAGTCATTCGTGACGGCTTTTAAATGTGACAAATGGGCGTATAAATGCCAAGAATACTTTCTTATTATTTGTTTTTGGGAAAAGTCCATATACTTCCATCAAACTACCACTCAATTGATAATGTTACCCCCCAAACTTTCAATTGTAACAATGTCCCCCCTAAGGACGAAAATACCCTTAATAAAATAAATAAAAAATTCTTTAAAAAAAAACTAAAACTAAAAATTTTAAAAAAATTATTGTTATTATTTTTTTGAAAAAAAAACACTACAATTCATAAGGGTTAGAAAAAAGACTAAAGCTAAAAATAAAATAAAAACACAAAACCAAAACAATTTTTTTTTTTTTTTTAAAAAAAACACTACAAACCAATTTGGAAAATTCAAGAATAAAAAAAAAAAAATTATAAACATTTTCGTTTAAAAAAATTATTAATTATTTTTAAAAAACAATTATTATTATTATTTATTTTGAATTCATAAGGATTAGATAAAACTAAAACTACTAAAAAAACTTAGTAATTTTTTTTATATAAAAATAAAATAAATAAAAGAATAAACACCAACCTAATTAGCCAAATTCAAAATTTTAAAAAAATTATAAAGATTTCGTTTAAAAAATTATTTTTTAAAAAAATAAAATTAAAAAAAGTATTTTGGTCTTTATTGAAAAATCTGTAAGAGTTATTTTGTCTTTTTGTTGCCATTTGGGGGGACATTGTCATTTGTTTGATAGTTTATGGGGGACATTGTCACAATTGAAAGTTTGGAGGGGACATTGTTAATTGGGTGGTAGTTTGAGAAGGGTATGTGAACTGTTCCCTTTATTATTTTAAGTTTAAAATGGGCTGTGTTTTCATATGTCGACCGTAGGGTGTTGTATCGCCAACAAACAGAAAATTCTCCACCAAAAAAGGGGCCTAAAGTTTTCTTGGCGTATAGACCAAACACGGGTAATTTTGATTAACAGTTTAAGAAATTTGGTTGTAATGGCCAAAAATTATATTAACTAATATAATAGTATGTAATATGTTAATTACACTATAAGCAATGGAAACTTCAGAATTCGTCCTTACATCAGCAGAAATATCATACAAAAATCAACACATTAAAGTTCATTAATCACAACAAAAAGACACTAATAATATTCGGATTAAGAAAATCAATCTTAAAACAAGAAAACACTTCTGCTAATAATGCTCCTCTTAGCTCTACACAATCCATCCAAAAGAAATCTAACTTTGTTCTATTGGGATCACACCATAGCCACACGTAATAAGGTGAGCAAATGGCCTAATCGTATGGAATAGACAACGCCATAAATCCGTATAAAATAAACGCCAAAAATGCGCCCAAAAGGAAAAAATCTAGCGTATAGAATAAACGCCACAAATACGTTTTTTTTTTTAAAAAAAAAAAAAAAAAAAAAATCAAGAGAGGAAAAGGGCAATTACAAACAAGTGTTAAAAGCAAAAAATAAGGGAGAATTACAAGGAACATAGCCAAAACAACAGTGAGAAGCATCTCATTTTACTGCTAGGTGAGCTCTTTTGTTGCACTTCTAAACACCTTGAAGCATTCCAGCTTTAGAAGAAAAGAAAGATGATGTTTGATATCCTTTATAATTGGCTCAATCCTCCGGTCCGCAATAGTAGAAGGCCAATTGATGGCCCGAGTTAAAAGAGAATCCCTTTCCTGGATTATTGGTTTTGAGGTTTAGCATGGTTAATAATAATAACTAGTAATTTCATATGGTATTAAAGTGAGAAGTCTTAAATTTAAAAGAAAAATTATATTTAATACCTAGATTTTCATTTTCATTTGATTTAATTATTGAGTTTTTAATTTTAAGAATATAATGCTTAGGTTTTTCTCAAATTTAAAATAAATCATTCTATCACTTTACCGCCAAAGTTAAAGTTTGTCATATATATATCACATATGTCTTATTTAATACGTCACTTCACTTTGACTCTCTCAGCTGCTTTAAAAGTATGCAGCATAGAGATAAAGAAGAACGGATCACACAAAAGATAAACAAGAAGTCTCTTACTTCTCTAGTTTTAAGCCAAAACAAAATTTGTTATTATGTGTTGAGACAATTTTTGCTCTGAGATTGAAGATCTTGAAACAAAAAAAGAATAAGCACAAGAGTTTGTCAAAGCGGTCTAGCAAAAGATAGTTATGATGCTTAAGTTAGTTACTAAGAAAGTTTCTAGAATAAAGACTTCATGTATTAAATTTTCAAAGGGATTGTTCTCATACCTTTTTCACCCGAAATTTGTTCCCTTTTATACTCTCATTTCATCTATTTCTTAGTATTAATGATGTCTTCACAAGTTTCTAGATTCTATCTTCTCTAAAGAGCGATGTGGGCAGTTCTCTTTTGGGTGGAACCCACGTATCTTTTAATCATTTCGACAGTAGCCTTTACACCATGATTATTCTTGACATCCATCACGTCAGTATGACTTTCATGCCTCGAGTTCATTGAGACACGGTATAAACGTCCCTTTTGGTGGCTTTTTGTATTGTTTGGGATTGGACCGAGTACAATGGCGTGGTTTTGAAGCATGGCTCAAAGGCATCTTAACAAATGCATGTTTCATTTTAGGTAAGCGCATCTTCAAGAATCGTGACTTTAGGATAATCATGGGTTCGGATCAGCGGTTCACACTCTTTAGGTCATGAGTACTTTATCGCGGATGAAACGTACTCGTCAAGTCCTGGCTAACCCATTAGTCATACCCGACCTTCGATCTTGGAACCTTGGTAACCAATATTTGATTGATTTTTGGGCTTGGGCCGCTTTCAACCTAGGACTTCAAGTTGGGCCTAAAGTCAACTTTTATTTCCTAACATCATGGATTTTATTTTTTAATTTAATTTTTTATTTTTATGAATGACTTGTATCTTCTAACATAACATTGTATTTGAGTGCTTAATGAGCGTTGAAATGTTAATGAGACATATGTAGCATGTGGCAATCCGTTAACTTTGAGGTAAAGTGATAGAAAACCCTATTTTAAATTTGGACAAAACCTAAGGACTGTATCATTAAGACTGAAAATTAAATGATTAAATCCAAATAAGATGAAAACGTATGAGCGAAATATGATTTTTCCCTAAATTTAAATATGAATATCATAGTTTTTTTTTTCCTTACTTGTTGAAAGGAAGTTTAAGCTTAAATGTGGGATAAGTGACCAAAATTAAATTTATCATTTTTTATTAAATTAAAATCTTGAAATAACAATTAATTTAACTTTTTTTTTTTGTTAAATATAATTTGGCCCTTGAACTAACAAGCGATTTTTGATTTAGCCCATGAACTGACAGCTCTTACACTTGAGTCAATCAAACTATCATATTATTGCAAATTAGTCCAATCTATCAATGTTGACCGTTATGTTAAATGAAAAACCAAATTAAACTAATCTCAACAAAGCAACCCAATAGTGACTAATTAAAAAGAAAAGAAAAAAAATCATAATAGTGACTAATTATAAGGGTGTGTTGGCCGTACAATTTCGCAGGACTAGTGTTTTTAAAGAAAATATGCGTTTTAAAAAACTATAGAAAAGTGAAAAAATTCACATTTTCCTACGGCAGAATACGGCAGAACAAAAAAAAAAAAGAAGAAAAGGAGATAGTAGTTGTTTTGACATAATTAATTAGGTAGTAGAAGAAATCAACGACTCACTCCGTCACTCCACCATCCAAATTAAATAGGATTTAATGATTTGAATATTGAGTTTGGCGTAACTGAAACTTTGTCCTTTCACTTGGTTTCTTACGTTTCCTTTTTTTCCTTTTTCTTTTTTTGGTCCTCTACCTAATTAATTATAGCTCTCAAAAATCAAGTACTTAAAACAGTTAAACGAGGACTCTCTCTGTCCTTTACCTTCCCCACCCACCCCCACCCACACACACACACAAAGAAAATTTGTATTTAATTCCTATCAATTTTTATTATTTTTACAGTTATTTTTAAAATTTAAAAACTCACAATTTAATATAACGATATTTCAATTCCTTACAATCTCATCATTTTGTTATGTATTTTTGTTAGACGGAGGCCTTAAAAATACTCAAAAGACTATTATTTTTTTGTCTAAAGAAACAATTATTTAATTCAGATAATTTTGTAATTTTATAAATTTTATTGAGGTATTTATGTTATTTTATTGTTTGATTATTTTATTTAACCCCAAACCTTAACAAAATGAGTGAGATTGCAAATAATAAAGCTCAATACATTAAATTGATAGGTTTTAAATTTTGAGTTAGATTACAAAATTACCTTCTGAGAATTTAGTGGAAGTTACTTCATGATTATAGTTATATATAGGGTTATGCTATACTCTACTATATTACTATAATAACTTAGTCTACACGTCTGTAGATTAGTCCTACATATATATAAATAAAGCTAAGAAAAAAATGTATTGAATTTCATAGATTGGGACAAATTGGGGTTGGGTCATAGTTTTGTTAGTCTTGTTAATTTTGATCATAATATAAGTATTTCATGCAACCTGGCAAGGACAATAAGAATTGATCAATTTATCTCACACCTTCCCGTTTTTAGATCTGAGTACAGGTTTGTAGCTAATATGTTTATTTCTAGCTAATTTATCATCACCTTTTTGTAAACTTTATGTGATATTAATTTTTTTTTTTTTTTAAAAATTATTTATCATTGCTACAAATGTCTTATATAAAAGACAGTCATGATACTCTTTCCAAGATTTTCTGACTTTACACGGGATTTATTTATTTCACTTTATCTTTAGAGTATTACTAATGGGTTAAATGTGATCGCTAAAATAAAGAAAGAAAACAGAAAAGGGTCTTTTGTGAACATGACAATAACCGAAGGTTTCTTCCATGTGGCTGATGGGCGATCAAATAAATTAAAGTGTGCTGGCCTTGTGTTCAAGCATCTCAATAATGGGCCCTAACACAGATGGGTCGACTTAAGGTCAGTTGGTATGGCATCAGCTATCACATAATTGTCTTCATTTGAGGAATTTTCTTTTAGTTTATTAATTGTTTAATATTTGTTTTTGAGCACTCTGCTCTCACTATATGCATTTCTAAAAACATAACTAGGTATATAGCTACTATATATATATTATAATATATATTATAAGTTTAATAAACTAGGCTGAAGTGAAGAAATTTCTTGCTTGTGTTGGGCTCATTCTTGGATATGCGATATCAAGTTTAATGGGCTCTACAATTTGTAAATGTTTTCTTGAAAAATCTTATATTTTTTGGTTTTCGAATTCAAATCAGGTCAAGAGAATGAGTTAATGTTACAACGAGGAATTAACAGTGAGGCTAGTTTATTAATCATATTAAGAAAAATTATGTGCCTCTTAAATGTTAGAGGACACATGAAAATTTTTTAGATTGATTTGTAGGAATTTTCTATGAATCAATTTATAGAAAATTTATGTCATTACTTTTTTTTGAAGTGGAATTGTCTCATCTCATTGGATGGATAATTGAAGGATCAATACCTTGCCATACTGTGTGTAAAGAGTGGTGGAGGGCTAGTTTGGCCGGCCTATGTGCTGCCTCATTTCCTTTTCTGTGAACATGGGATACTTTCCAAAAACAGTTCATTTAATAAAGTTCGTGACTCCTCTAACAAATGCCCATACCGTTGCCAAGATGGACCTTTCTGCCTAAGGCCTTCCACAACCACTAAGACGTTCTCTTCCATAATAATGCTATGAAAGCCTTGCTCACTACAGAACCTAGCGGCCTTCCACAAAACTATTGCTTCTGCAGTTGTGGGATTGGTAAAGCAGGGGACAGTGGTACAAAAAGAAGCCACAATCCAGCCCATCTCATCTCTAGCTATAATGCCCACCCCTATGTCATTACTACAAATGCTAATATGGGTTTGGTATTTTTATTTTATTTTTACATGTCTCATATGATTATTGGTTTGTAACACCAAAAAGCGAGATGTGAGCTAATGTGGTATCTCTATGTTATACTGATTGTGATGTATTTTGTCTTGTGGAACAATTATACGGTTGAGATACAGAATTACACCAAACCTTTGGTTGGTTGACAAGAAAACCAAATAAAGGAAAAGGAACATAGATTTCTTTTTACTTACCCTCTCAAATTACCATGATTTTTCAATATCCTCCTAAAATTTAAAAATGTGTAATGTGAGATTCTAATATTTGAGACCCTTTCAATTACCCCCTCTATTATGATTTTATGTTAAAAGAATGACCAACATACCCCTTTATAAACAAAAATGAAAAAAGAAATAAAAGAAAGGGAAACGTGGTTGTGGGTCTGGTGTCACCCACCGCATCATCGTGGGTCATCATTTTTTATTATTATCATTTGTTTTCTAGTTTTTAGTTTTTTTCAGTTTTTTTTTATTTTTTTTAATAAAAAACTAAGGGCATAGTTACATTTAAAAAGAATTTATGTAGGTAAAACGGACATTTTACATGCTAATAGTATAAGTTAACCAAAAAAAAAAAAAGAAAAAGAAAGGTTATGTTTGATACGTGGAATGACTATTCCATGGAATAGCCTATATTAAAAATGAAATGAGTAGAGTAAATTAGCTTTGAAATAACCATGCTAATAGTCATGATGGAATGACTATTTCTTCATTTGGAGAGCATATTTCATTCCATCTTCAATTGGAACAGGAATGTTGCCCGTCAATTTTGAATGAATAATTCATTTATTGCCATGGAATGACTAATTATCAAGGTTAATGGCCTTACACTCATTCCCATCTTTGATAAAGGCTATTCCTTAAGATAGTATTCTCGTATCCAACCATTATTCTAAGGAGTGATTTTGAAAAGAAGCAGTAAAGGCCCAGGCATACATTTTAAGTTTAGGACACTTTAAAGATGCTTGATGTAATGGTGGTACTGGGTAAGGTTCACTTTTCTTTTCTTTTTTTTTTTTCTTAAAAAAAAAAAAAAATTCTCAGTTTATGGGTTTCTTAGGATTATGAAAAGAAGGAAAACTAAAACAACTTATTGATTCTAATTGTAGTATCAACATTCTTTACCCCGTCTTTCTTTTTTTTAGTAACATTTTTTGTCAACATTTAGTCCCCACCTAGGTTGTAGAATTGATTGGCATGAATCACAAGGGAAATGTGATCAGTTAAAGTTGGTAGGTTTAAAATTCTTAAATAATACGGATAATATGTATGATTAGAATTAAAAATGCCAAACGTTTAGAGAAAGGATAAACAATTACACAACCCCAATGCAATGGGGGGTAGAATTATGTTGTAGATCGATGAAATAATGGCGAAAAACGAGTTGTTACTCTGATTTATGAACAATTTTCATCCCCAACTTCTCTCTCCTCGGCTGGAATTCCTTGTCAGGGAAATTGATATGTGTACTTTCAAATTAAACTTATTGGGGTCTAATACTGCTTTGGGAGAGATAAAAAAAAGGGTAGAGGATTCTCCTTTCCTCTCTTTCTCTTTTTTTTTTTACATGTTGATTTATGATTTTTTGTCGTCTTTCGGCCGGCCATTTCCGGACAGGTTGGGGCGTTGTGTTATAACTTTTTCTGCTTTTTTATTTTATTGTTTGTTTGTTTTTTTTTTTTTATTGTTGTCTTGGCCCTTGGGTTGAAAACAATTTTGTTTCATAAACTTTAGGGTCGATGAGGAGTAGATCGGTGTGAGAGGCTATCTCTCACGACCGGATCAATAAAGTTAATATGATTTTAGAGTTCTTTAATCGATATTCTACACAGATGAGTAGAAGATGATGTCATATATAGTTTTTTTTTTTTTTGGACTATGTAAGTTTATAATTTTGTGCTATGATTATTTGCGTTTTGTGTTATTGATGGTAGCTAAAACTTATAATTTATAAGAACCTTTTGCTTATGACTTGTTATCGATGGATTATTGAAGATTCCACACTAAAAAAAAAAAAAAAAAGAAATTGATTATGATTTAAGAAAATTCTGGTGGTTTTTTATTTTTTTAACTGGAGTCGTTTACAGGTCCACTCATGAAAAATTAATTATATGAGATTTTAGAAAAATTTATTGGAGGCAATCATTTTATTTAAAGAGAAATTAATTTCAGAGTTAGCAAAACTCTGTTTGGACATTGTTCTAGATATTCGCGTACTAGAGCGATAGTCATCCTCATATCCAAACAAACGCCTCCCTACGTCTCCACGTGTTTTCTCTCCGTCTCTACCATTCCTCTCTGTCACTCTCCTCTTCACCACCACCGGAAACCGCCACAACATCACCGGAAAATCAAGGATTTCCTCTCTAGGTTCGGCTACTTCAACAAATAAGGTAACAAAGTCCTTTTTATCCGTGGATTTCAATCTTAGATTCTGTCATTATCACATAATTTGAGGATTATATCTGAATTTGATACTTATATTGATCTTTAACTGCTGTTCAATGGCTGATTTTTATTTGTGATTATATTCTATTGCTCGAGTCGAGCTCGAGCCAACATAAATGTCTGTCTAGCCTACTCCGCTTCAGTGCACCGCTAGCTAGGGCTAGAGGGGCTGTGTTTATCTATTATCATCTGTAGGAATTTGAGAATCGATACATTTTCTAGGGTTGTGCAGATTAAGTCTGCAGAAAGTTTTTTCCATTGAGGATCTACTGATTTGATCCAGCTCTTGAGCTATTATTTGAGATTTTATCAGAATGTGTTGTTGTTAGTACTCTGCTCAACCTGTCATTGGAGGATGACTTATTGTTAGATGGATCCTTTTAATGAAATACGCAATTGGTAGAAATACGCATTACAATAAATGAAGTGCAATCAGATAGATGGATTTTCAGGAAGAGAAGGGATGCAATTTTCTCCAAATACAGTTTTTTTGCAATCTTCAGATAGAGAATTTATTGTTTTTTAGTTAAATCTGCTCAGCCCCGACATCAAAAGTTTCAAATCTGTTTAACCTAAAACAATTTGAGGGATGTATCATCTGATATGATACTTTTTTTTTTTGTAAGTAATATGATATGATACTTTTAAATAAATTATTAATATCTTAAATTTACAAAGTGGCATTTATGCCCATTGCCTGAATAGTAATTGAAGGAAAAATTTTAAAGAAGAGAGTACAATCATTGGTGTTTTTCTAAGGTTAGGAAAGCTGATGAAGTAAGTTTGTGAAAGCATGTTACAAGAGAGTGGGAAACTTTCTCAAAATACATCAGGTTTAGCATTGGGGATGGCTGTCACATTTGATTTTGACATGATTTATGGTGAAAAGGAGTACCTTTGAAGACTTTTTTCCTTGAACTCTTTGAATTGCAGTTGACAAACGGCCAACTTAAGCATATTAATAGCATCGAGTCAATGGTTCTTTAGGGTCATACAGGACTGGGAGATTGTATCTATTCACAACTTTTTTGAAATGCACTTGAATGGGATGGAAACAGACGTGACAGAATGGGTTTTGTTGAAGATCCAGAAATTGGTGTAAAATCTTATTATCGAGTTTTTTTTTTTTGGGGGGGGGGGGGATCTAGTGCTTGTTTATTCTTGGCAATCCATCAGGGAAGAAAAAATTCCAGCAAAAGAGGGTTTTTAATTTTTTGCATGGATAGTTGCACAGGGTCGGTTATTAACAATGGAAAGTTTAATTTTTTTCTTCCCCTTAATTGGATAATTTATTTAAAAATATTCCTTCAAACTTGAAGTATGATTTTACAATTTTGATCTCAAAATTGAATAAACTTTTTTCAAATTTTATGATAGGGGTATTAACTCGAAAAATTGATAGTTTAACAAGCCTTCAGTTTGATGTTACACCAAACCTGGAGATTGTCTTGAATAATAGTGTCGATTTTTCTCTCTTCTAGTTTTTGTATTACAAACTTTAAACACATTCATAGTCATTCTTATGTTAATTTCTTACATACTTGCATTTGTTGCAGTTCATTGGAAGGTGTGTCCTGTTTGCTGCCATCACGGAGTAGATCTACAATTATCAAGATGGTCTATGAAATAAATGAGCAAAAAAGTGAGCAGTATCCCATGCATAAATGTTTTTAAACATACGAATGCATGCAAAATTCTTGGTTCAGTTTCCAGCTAGTGTTTGCTATCCCACATTATCACTAATGCTTAAGTTTCTTGCATATTGATTTACCTGGGTAGAAGAATTGGGCTATCTTATTTGTTACTGTGGTGGTGATGGCCTGTTAGAGAATTGATGTTGAATGTAATAGTGAATGTTTTCAAAGCCAACTGAGGTTCACCAACAGATTTCCCAGTAAATCCTATATAATAAAAATACTAATTATGGGGGTGTTTTCAGATTTAGGATTTAAGTATTTAATTTAGCATCAAATAATACTTATTCTGTCCTCTGAAGAGCACGCTTTATATCTTTGTCCTAGCATTCTCCTTTTCACTCTTTCTTGTGACTCTGCTCATGCTTATCTCCAAAATTTGTGCATCAATTGGGACAATCACATCATCTGCAGGCATAGCTATGGATGGACTGATTATTCTTGAGCGATATCTTTGAATTTATGTATGAACTAAAATAGGGGTTCTCTTGTATACTTCTCGTGTACTAGGGTTGCGCCCCTCTGCGCTTTATTTTAATATACATTATACATTACTTATCAAAAAAAATTTATGTATGAACTGAACTTGGTTGTAGAAGTCAAGGAGCATGTATTCTTAGAGTCAGCGTTATATTTGACTGCTTTATAACATGTGCTGAGTTTCAAGTGTGAGAATGGCTTTGGTTTTTGAAACTAATTTCCTAGTACTTCTGTGGTAAACACACCTCATGTAAGGACTAGTTGCATACTGAATCAACCTTGCTTACCAGTTTGTTTTCTATTACTATTAATGCCATTTTGTGATGTAAATTAGTATTTCACCTGTAACCTTGGGAAATTTGGCTCAAACTTGCAGAGGTGGGGATAGGTCTCATTGGTTTTGGCTTCGTTTTCTCATTTCTTGGTGTAATTCTATTTTTCGACAGGGGTTTGCTTGCTCTTGGGAATGTAAGCTTATTTATAACTCAAACCTTTTTGGCTTGGTTTGTTCTCTAAGGGCATAATTTTATATCCTTTTTGTTATTATCTAATCAGATATTTTGCTTGACCGGGGTAGCTCTTTTGCTCGGCTGGTACTCCACATGGAATCTCTTCACTAACAAAGCAAACTACAAGGTATGATGAAGGGAAATCTTGTTCTAAATCTATTGAAAGCATCCTTATCATTTTTAAGGTGCGGGAGACATGATCTTGGAAATGTGTTCAGTTCTTTAGCTTCCGTTCTCCCAATATAAACTCTCCTTGACAGCTAAAAAAACACTTTGCTGTTGGAGCTAAACATATCACTCTATATTAGCAGTGTCTACCAGCTACTAAATTATTTCTACTTGCTCACTTCCATGTAAGGACGGGGGCCTGGGCTCTCTAGAAAACAAAAAACACCAAATGCAATTTTATAGCTCATAGCAATGGAAAATTCTCAAATTGCATTGCTATCTGAATTTAAGTTCAGTACCTTAAGATAACTTTTGAGGGCTTCCTTGCTACTAATGATTTGGATCGATGGCAAATGGGTCTGTTGTGTAATATACTTATACACATATGAAAATAAGGCCCTGTGTAGCTGTAAATTGGCTTAACAACCCACCTGCTCTAACTTTGTAATGTCATTGAACTTTTTGAAGCCTTTGTCTCTATTAACCACATAAAATATGGAATGCATTTTTGGGTACTAATATTGTTTAGGGGATGGCCTTCAATATTGTTGTCTTGTTGGTTGTTACCATTATTCTTTGACAGCGGGCCTGAGCAAGAATCTCCATTTCCTGTTGTCCTTTACCTAACCATTTTGTTGTCAGGTTAATGGTGCCCTTGCAGAAAATGGTGAATATGGATTCTTTTTGCTGGATAAATTTTGAATTTAGGCTAGAATAGAGCTTTTGAATTTAGAATACTCCATAAATTATGATATTCTAGGCGTTTCTTCTAGATGAGGGAAAGGCAAAGCTCACGTTTTGTAGTGTTGAGTTCTTCGCATGGGATTCGGCTTGGTGTTTTGCGGCTTTTTGGGTTTGAGGGTTATGTTGGTTTCCCGGGTTCCATTGTGGGTGTAGGGTTGTTTGTGGGGTTTTTGCGGGTGGCTTTGTCTGAGTTCCTTTGCTTTTCTGTTTTTTTGGTGCTCTTTTTGTATACTCTATGTGTACTTAAGGGTGCCTCATGCTTTTTAATATATGCTTGATTATCGATCCAAAAAAAAAAAAATTATGGGAAAGTACTACCTGTTTGAATCGTATGCAGTACAAATGTATGATCTAACTTGAATGTAGATCTTATTGCTGACCTTTCATTCTTATGCAGGGTTCAGCTTCTTTTCTTTTAGGACTATTTTTCCTGTTCGTTCGGTGGCCAATAGTTGGTATAATCTTGGAAATATATGGTTGTGTTGTTCTCTTTGGGTTAGTTTCTGCTCTCTACCCTAAGTTCCAAACTGAGTTATTTTACCTGTGCAGCTCTTTAATATATCTTCCATTGATGTACATGTAGTGGTTTTTGGCCATCTGTCCAGATGTTTCTCTATCAGATTCCAGTTATAGGTTGGATTATACAGTATCCTTTCCTGGTAAGTCTGGTTATTTTATACTGTTTCAGTTTTCAAGACACTCTTGGTGGCTTCATACCTCCCTCTCTCTCTCTCTCTCTCTCTCTCTCTCTGTATCTTTTTCTTTTCTTTTCCCTTGGTTGTCAACCCCCCAACCCACACACGACACACGCACACGTGCATGTATATTGTTTTGACTATTTACAGCATGAACGCTGAACAGCACCTATATCCAAAGTCCTCATGTGTGTGGATACATGCATGCATGGTGTTTTACTTGTAGGACGGTTTATCTTCTATGGAAATTATTTCATGGAAAAAGATGTATATTAGGAGAGTGGTTACAAAATAAAATGGTCAAATGATTTATATTGGCAGAAATAATCATCTGGAAAATGTCAGTTAAATAGTTGTTTTCCCCAGTTTTCTAATGTTCTAAACAACAAATCATGAGTTTCTCTGAGAGATCTTTAGAGAGACTACCGATTTCTTTCTGACAAAGAGTTTTCTTTCCCAAAAATCTCTCAAAGGTCTTGAGTAAGAAAATAAGCTCCCATAAGTTCCAGCATTCTCGGAAGCCTTTCTTGTGAAACAAAAGTTCCATATGGAAAAAGCATATTTGAAATTGATATAGTTGTTTCTAGCATCAAGAATTTTTTCCTGACATGATTGAAGATACACTTAGTGTCCTGAACTGTCTTCATCATATTTAGAAGAGACTATTTTGCTTTCTATATTTATTTAATGCTGCAGTGTTATATTAGATACAGTTGCCCCAACAGGCCAAGTACTTATGCTATCTTCTAATGACTAGCAGCTTCTTGGTCGCCTGAGGAGTTGAAACTCATGTTGGTTCTGATGTTTGCGGCTGAAGTATTCCAATTTTTGGTTAAGTATCTGAAGATGATTATCGACAGCTGAGATGGTGTTGTCAATTCACGAATCCATCATCAGATTAGTGTAAAAGGTAAAACTACTGGATAGGATGTGAACCACCATAGTCGAGAGCAGCTAGGTACCATTTTTCTGTTATTGTTCTAGAATTAACATTACTTGTGAGAGAGGATGCACTGTAGGTCAAGTGATTCAGTCGTTTCGCCCACCTGAGTGCTACGTTCATGTTCTTCTATTTCGGAAATTATTGTAAAATAATGATAAACTTTTTTTCTTTGATAAAAATTATAATGACACCCGAATGTAGTTTGTTAGAGTAAATTCCTTGGTTTGAAAAGCTTGAACTTGCAATCTTGTAATGTGAACTGTAAGATGCATACATTGTATATGTCGGTCCATTTGACTCTTGTAGTGGGTCAATATTTCTGCTCCGCAAGATTAATAACTATGCTTCCTTTATCTCTAGCTGGTTGCTTAAATTGAAGTAACTTGATGCCCTCCGAGCTCAATGGAAAGTTAACCAAGCTTTCTCATAGGATTATGGTTCACGGATTTGGCTTAGGTACTATAAAAAAAACTACAGAAGATCGTTCCAGATTTAATTTTATTCAATCTCTCTTTGTCATGGAAAATTTGGAATTAAACTAGATCATTGAAAAAATTATAAGAGATCTCATGTAGTTTTATTTTACAGCACCTAAGCCAAAGTTGCGGATACGCTGTTCTTTCCATTTGTTAGCATCAATAAATGCTCCCCACATTGTTGGCCAAGATTTAATTCCTCTTATTGAGTGAGGGACAATTCAAGCGTTTTATCCATGCATTACTACAGGATAATCTTGTGGTTAGCTGTGCGTACAAAGTTTCTTTCTCGTTATAAAAAAAAAATAAAAAAAATATAGGATTGGACTAGGAAGCATGCTGGTTGGACTCTGTAAGCATTAACAACACTAGCTGAATTAATGGTGGGTTGAAGTTAAGAGAAACGCTAGGTCACCTTTTTAATATTTATTCAAAAAGTTGGTTTCAAAATGTTGTGTCACAATCCTAATCTATTGTTTTAGTGAATAAAGGCAAAGATGATGAGATGGTAACACATCATTTGGGAACCAAATTTTTGGGGAACCTAACATTTCTTTGAAGAGTTAATATCACTAATTAGGTGGTTGCAAATTTTAATGCAATTTTAATGATTGCAACTAGTGATCATTGTTTCAGAATGAGAAATGCTACAACTCCTTATTTTGTCTTTCTCTCATTCTTCTACATTTTAAAATCACTATTGAATTTATGGGTTTCATGTAGTTCTTCCACATGAAACTCATAAATCCAATAATAATTTTAAAAAACAGAAAGATGAGAGAATGATACTAGTAAATGCTATAGCATTGCTCTTTCAGAATTCTTGTTAGTTCAAAAAAATTGTAAATTTTAAAATTATGTGAATTCATACTGTTCTTTGTATCGAACAACTTGAAAAAAATTGTTTATTAAAAGAATAACATGTTACTGAGGCAACCAAAAAGAATTGTTTTATGACACTTGCAACTCAATTTGCCAAGGTCATGGACTCCTTGCTATTTGCAAGAGCACAAGAACTACTTGTTGGTGGTCTATTGGCACTATTCATACCTGAGTTGTAGTATTGGTTCATGGCAATATTATCACGCAATCTATTGCAGGGATTAGGGATTAGTCAGTGAAGCAAAAGTGGATTCTTTCAATTTGCCCGTTTATTACACCTCCCCTAACGAATTGAAGGCGTTCATTCAAAGGAATGAACAATTAGGCATTGAGAGAACGGAGAAATTGAGCAAAGTTTTATTCCAATTTGAGTCGCAAGAAATTCCTTTAATCTAGTCTATTAAACTGACATGTGTACCGGTGCATATTATTTTCACAAGCAAATTATTGCCCTCTACATGAAACAAAGATCACTGGTTGGAACCTCTCATTTACCCTCTTCTCCAGGCCAAACTCACCCGTCCAAAAATATGCTAAACAATAAACACCGCAAAGAATCACTTCTCAAAAGAAAACCCAACAGGAAATCTCCCACCTCTCAATATTTTACAGCAAAAATGGCTCTGCACTTATCTAGTAAATAGAAGAAGACTGTCTATCAAACATATCAAATTATTAGTATCATTTCATAAATCTCAACATTCTTTAGTCGCTATACATAGAAAAATCCTTGTATATACGAAGCGTATTATGCAGACCAACAGCGGGATTATTGAGATGAATAAGCCATACGATCATGAATGAGATTTAGCTAAATTCAATCCAGTAAACCCACAACGGAACAAAGTAACGTATAAGACATCACAAGCAATCAAATTTTACAGCCAAAGAGGATAGATGTTACACAGCTACACTATTGTTGCTTATAGTAACCACTTTGGTGAGGAGGATATGGACCTGGAATGGTATAAGGAGGCCGAGGAAGAGATCCAGGCTGTTGTGCATGAGCATTGTAGTATGGGCCTCGCCACCCCGGATAAGCAGGTTGGCCGTACTCGTGGCTTGCAGGTGACTGCTGTTGGGCATGAGGAGGCGGATATGGAGCAGCAGAAGTAGCTGGAACATGGTAAGGAGATGGGGGCGGCTGTGGGGAGTTATAAGGGGGAGGCTGGTGACCGTACCCTGCCATTGATGACTGCTCACGTGGCTGGTAATAAGGTGTTTGTAGACGAGGATCTGCTTGCTGTTGCTGTTGCTGTTGTGGATTGGATCTCTGACTCTGATGTCCTACTGGAGGGTAGTTGCTGTTGTATGCACCTGTGTTTTTACCCTCCTGGAAATTGAGGCCCGCCATTTGTCTTTGCACATCTTCCATCATTTCCCGACACTGGATGTTTCTGGTCATGACAAAATCACTGCACTGCTGCTTTACATTTGTGATTGCGTCCTGTTGAAAAAAGACAGCTCATATATCAAAAATATTTGTGATGTAACTAGTCATTTTTAGCAAAGTTCACAAATACAATGATGTGAAAATTACAAGCGCACACACATTGAGAGATCTATGCGCAGCAATGATATTAAAGTGCAAATACAGCTACAAAGAGGTGCAGGTGTATACTTGAACAATAAACTTCTATTAAAATAAACACCAACACCATACAGTGTAAGGCAACATCTGAGCAATTTCTTACCTGAAGAGTAACATAGAACTTCAATCCCTCATTGATGTTCTCCTTAATCTCTTGAAACTTAGCTATGGCAGCTTGAATCTGCTTATAAGATTTCTCACGAGATGCTGGAAAATATATAGAGGGAAAAATTCAAAACAAAACATATTGAAAAGAAAAGAATATACTCCATTTGAATTGAAAAACACAGCCCGTAAGCATCACCAAAGCAAGGAATTATAGTACTTTGTTTCAAAGGAAAGTAAAGAACTTATTAAAGCAAAAATACCATTATCATTTAAAAAGAGACGGAAAATAGGGGAAAAGTATGATAATATGATCTCATTATGTGATGTCATTTGATTCCCAGAATGTGACTTTTAGAGAAACATGAATAGAATAGAATCGATTAGGTGTATTATCAGAAACAGGTGGACAGAACAAACATGGATCCTCACTCCTAAAATTATTCATAAACCTAGGCACACACACACGGGTTCATCTAACAGAGTTGAGAAACAGGTACACCTATACACCATTTTATAGATCCGGCACAGGTTTCACAATTTTGGGGGATATGAACTACTAAATCATGGTCACGTCAACTAGGATCCCATGTGTTGATGAGGTTATCACTTTGAATCCATCATCAGATTAGATTTTCAATACCCAACTCTCAACTGGATTCTTTGATATGACACTCTTAAGTCAATTGCAGTAGCAAACAGAAGCTGACATGCCAGCACAGCATTGTGTCAATGAAAAACTTTGTGCCATTCAAAACTGTTAGGCACTAAAAGCATAACACGTATGAATATTTTTCACACATTTGATAATATGTCAATGATAGCAAATTGAATGCATGCTTAAAGAAATTCTAAATGGCAAACAGATAAAGTACAAATTATTATAATCCCCAACCAACCTTTATAGTCCTCAAGATTAAAGATGGCCGAAAACTCATCATTTTGAGCCTGTAAGTAAAACAGGATAAACAATCAGATTTATACATGACACATTCTCCAGTCAACATGAATTCTGTTAAATCACAGGCCTTTCTCACTGTAAAAACATCACATTTGAAAAAAAACACCTGATATTCAGAGAAAATAAAAGAATAAGACGCGGTTAAATAAAGAATTAGACCTGGATTTGTAGCAACAATTGTTCTTGTGCCTCGATATTTTGGGCAATTTCTTCACAAATGTGATCATACTTTGATATCTCCTTCCTGAAAAGATCCTCATAGGAGCCGGTTGATGTCATCAGCTTTGGTAGTATATCATCCTGAAGCCATATATAGAACGTAAGCACAACCAATTATATATCATAATGTATCACAGCAAGACTAACAATTACTGGATCAACAAAATGCACAAAATGAACAAACATTGATCATGATACTATTTTCTATCCATTGCGCCCAATATGTAGAAAGCAAACAACCAACTGATTGATTTTTACATGCAAAGACTCAAAACTATAATAACGCTTGCACCAGATATGCTTTTCTGGTAAGTATGCACCAGACTACTAGCTCAAACAGAAAATTCGAAAAAGGAAGATAAGTGCAAAATCAGGATAATCATATCTTGCAAAATAGAAGTGGGAGTCAGTTCCCTACCCCCCCCCCCCCCCCCCAAGAAAAAAGAAAAGAAAAGAAGCCCCCAGATAAAAGAAGAAAAGAAAGAGATGAAAGAGATTCTGCAATGCAATTAATGTGCCCGTGTGCATTCCTATCCCTTATTCAACATCAAATATCAAGCCAAACCCTCTTGTACGATGTAATTCAACTTTTATTTTTGTAATACCACAGTAGATCTCATATTCAAACCATATTAGCCGGTAAATTTAGTTCATGAACTGAGTAGCAGTTTCGAACCTCAGTGCTGTGGTTACTTTTATGAATATTAATAAGCTAATTAGACCAATACGGCAAACAACTAATGCTCAAAACTCACTTTTATCATATAGTTGAAAATACTCCCTATAATAATGACCTAGAGATAATTGAAAGCGATGTCAGCAGTAAGTCTTATGGTTAAGAATCATGAGAAAATTAAATAACGAAGCTCATGTTTAGCTTAAGGCAAATAGCTCAACAACAATTAATTCCCATCAGCCACATGAGAAACAGAGAAATAAATAAGCAAGTATTTACAAAAACAAAGTGTAGAACCAAGAATCCTCATTTATGATTATGTTGAATAAGAAAAAACCCAAGTTAAACAAGGTAACATATCAGTCCAAGAATTCCACATATCATTCTAGGTTTAGTTGCCTCTTTTTTTTTTAATTGGTAAGTTAAACATGCACTCATTGGATCTTGAACCCATGACCTAATCTTCCTTTCCATGGAACAGGAAGTACCATTTGCTAGAGCTCACTGGCATTTTAGTTTCGGTTGCCATCAAAACTATACACATAAAGTATTCCACGAAGCAGAAAGCATACAGGAGAAACAATATTTCAAGAAGGTGAATTCAATGTGACCTCAAAAAATAAATAAATAAGCATTCGACATGCCCACTAAACAATCATGTGCATGCAATGAACAAACCAAACAAGGCATAACTCTTGCACACTTCCTATGTACTAGGGTGCACTAGAATATAATTTATAATAATGCGCACCTTCCTTTTCATCTCTTTAAGCATGTCTTCAAGACCAGCACGCTGAGCACCAAGAGTTTCCAATTGCCTCTGTTTATTGAACATGCAAAGTTAAAAAGAGTAGCCAAATACAAAAGTAGCACATAGCTATACGAACCTTAAAACTCCTTGAGATATTTATACAAAAGCAAGATACCTTAAGAATGGACAAATATTTTTTCTCAGACTCTTCAAATGCAAGAAAAGATGCTATGTACTATAGGTTATACAAAATTTTCAAATTCTCAATGTATTGTGTACATTATCAACTTTTATAACAGTTTGATTGTTTTGCATGCTACCACCTCTCCAGATACCTTGCAAGTTTTTAGTGTAGAGAAAGTCTAAATAGCATGCTCTCATCCCACCGCCATCCCACTATGTTAACGTAGCATTGTCAATCCAATATTAGATTTTTTTTCTTTTTTAATTAAGATTGATCTAAGGGTGCATTGACAATGCCACATCAGCATTGTAGGATGGTAGTGGGATGAGAGTATGCTATATAGCATTACTCTTTAGTGTAAACCCCCAAAGTCTAGGTTTCACTGACTTATTTGTCTAAAGAGACAGGAGTTTACAGAACTTGATTTATCTGCTTCCTCTATCAACTGATCCTTTAGCATAGTAGGATGCTATTCAATATAAATAGCATGATAACTATGATGTAAGTTATGTGAAACAACCAGTATGATATGAGTAGATTGTTATAATCTTCTTTAAAGCTTCAAACCAATCTCTAAGCAAATGAGAGCATGAAAAGATACGTTCCTTACAAGATGCACAGACTATCACTTGCAGTCAATGGGAAAGATGAAACTGACAGACAACTGCCATAGGAAAACAGGCTGAAGAATAATGCGAAAAGAGGGAACAGGGAGAGGGAGGGAGGGAGGAGAAGAGGGGGGGGGGGGGAAGAGGGTGGTAAACAGAATCATCATCACAAACATTATAGATTGAGAAAACATTTAGGAAATAAAAAAAATTGGCTCGGAAATAAAAGAAGAAAAGGGTTTTACCAAGCTCTGCTTCAGGGCCCCCACAATAGCATCTTCATTGGCATCCAGAGACATTATTGGCCTTGCCAAAGTTGGGAGGGCCGATTCAATCTGATAAAGGAAAATGCACAAATGGGATTTACAAACAAATTGAACCCATAGAGAGGAGATAACTTATTAAAATCTGCTAAGGAAAACAACACTGGCCAATCCATAGTGCAAAAAAATGAACTCAGCTGCCATATCTAAACAATCAAATACAGGATGAAAATTAAAGTAAAATATCTAAATCAAATAACTAGCAAGTATTTTGTGAAATCTTATCAAGACGACCCAGAAAAACAAGAGAAGCAGGCAATACAAAAGGCTCTTATGACTAGTTGAGAAAAGGTGAAAGAAACTTTACATGTGTTAGTTTCACAAAACATTAACAAAAGAAAAAAGAAATAAATTGCAGGAAATCTGTTTTCTACCCATTTCTTTGATACCAACTTCTCAGAAACTTAAAAATGAAGTCCTGTATAGTAGGAAAATGGCATCCAGAATTTTATTCCAGAGCACCTATTTTTTCCTGAAAAGATGAAAACTTCTAAGGATATAAATTTATTTTGGAGATATTTTAAAAAGCAATTTTTTTTTGGCTCTAACCATTTCTACCTTCCTAGAAAATCATGTCAGTCCTACACAAATTGAAAATTGAGAAACCAAATACTTTAGCAATAATTTTTTTTTAAGGAAAAAAAAGCTGCTAAATAAAATAAATTTTCCATTGAAACAAACAAAGCCTTAAGCACCACAATTTGCGTGCCAAAAAACTATGGAAAAAGGAAAAAAATAAAACACTTTGAATCAAGAAATTCCTTTAAACCTCTGGTTACCAGCATTTTCCATATAGACTATTTCCTATATTGCATGATGGATGCATCACATGAGACCTATGGTATAAGACAGATAAGATAACTAATAAATATAAACAATGCAAACATACCGGACGGCGATCAAGGATTGACATGAATGCCGAGTGTTCCCTCACCGAACGCTCAATCCGGCCATCACTGTCTGCAGCTTGCTTCAAGTTAGCTGCAAATCTATTCAACCTATCCTGTAAGTTCTTTGTTAGAGTGCTGGACTGAGGTCTAGTCCACCGCGTTCCAAATTGGCTTCTAAATTGAGCATCTTCTCTTGCCTCTTTCTGCAAGAGCTCCTCTATCTGGATCAGCATCTCCTGGTTAACCCTCCTAAGATCCCTAAGTTGCTGTAACTCTGCTTCCAATCCAGCTGGGGCCCCACTTATCTGCACCGCCTCCACATCTTCTTTAAGACCTGTTGGGAGAGTAAAATTCCCGTCTAAAGCAAGAATAGATTCCGGTAGGTCCATCTCCTTGAGCCTTACTCGAGTCAACTCACTGGCTTGTTGCAATTTTTCAGCTTGAGTTCTGATAATGTCATCCACCATCTCTGTGTACCTGGAAAGAGCCTTGGCACTGCTGTCTGGAACAAGGCTTGCAAACATCTTCTCCTTGCTTGCATCCAATACCTCATTCATTGCCATCGGCTTAACCATCGAGAATGCTGGAAGAGGTGGTAAGGAACTCGGGGAAGGAACCCTCATGAGGTAAACTCTATCATTCTCCTTCACGGCCCTGTCTAGGTTCCGATTAAGATTGGCCTCTAACTTGCTAATTGCATCCAGAAGTTGCACTGCAGCACCCTTTGAGGATTTCTTTACCTCGGTTAAAGCACTCACCCCACTCCTCAGCCGTGCAATTTCCTCCGCGATCTCTTCTTTCTCATGCAGCTCTAAACCGTACCTATAGGAAGCTTCTGCATAAAACAGAGCCGCCTTTAGTTGCACATGGGATATCCAGCCCTTGTCAAAATGCTGGTTCAGAGGTGCAACATTCAGGGCCGCCAAAGCTTCTTCATAGTACACCCCAACCTGTAATTACAACCATATCTCAAAGCAGCTTAGAACAAACACTATATCAATCACAGAGCAAACCCCACATAACGATTGTGGGTTACAAAAATATACCTGAGAGTCCCAAATAATATCTCGTTAAAACAAACTAAAATTGACCATTTTCACAAAGTTAGCAGCAGATAATCACTTGTGCAATATCACCAGTTTCCCACTTCTTCAAACAGCAAAATTCACAATTTCATCCGTTTTTTTTGTTTTTTGTTTTTTGTTTTTTGTCTTCTAAGCAACAATTTCATCTATTTGATTAAAGTATTCTTATCAGTGATGAAAGCAAAGCACTAACTCATTCATTGGATACCAAAGAAACTTGCACACAAACAGACCTGCCTGGAGATCTTGGCGCAGACCCCCGGGGTGCTTCCTTTGGCGATGGTGTTCTCGAAGACGCACTCCTGCGCCTGCGCCAGCATGAGCCGCTCAAGCATCCCGGCGCACTCCACCGAGATGTCCACTGTCGTCGAGCTCCCGATCGACGCCTTGGTCGCCGCACTATCTCTCAAGAACGCAAACGCCCCCGCCGCCCCCATAAACGCGTGCGAAGCCAGCCTCCGCCCGTCGACCGTATTGCGGTCGTAGGAGAGCCCGATCTGGCTGTACACGGCGCCCAGATTGAAGAGCACAGCGGCCTTCTCGAGGTGAATGTTCTGCTGGGAGGCCTTTTGCTTGTGCTTGAAGGCGTCATGCCAGGTGAAAGTGACGGTGTTGATGTGGTCCTTGTCCGGGGATATTGGGAAGCGGGTCTCCACGAGGCATAGGGTCTTGAAGTAGGTCTGGAGGAGGTCGCGTCGGGCGGTGGGGGTGGGGTCGGATTGGCGCTCGACGTCGGAGCGGAGCTGCTTGAGGGTTTGGAGGTCGTCATCGAGGTTCTGGGCCTCGCGCTCCGAATAGTTGAAAGCGATAAAGTTGCGGAGCGGGCGGAAGAGGTCGACGGAGGTGGTCTTCTTCTCCAGGATCGCAAGCATTATGTTGGTGGTCGACGACGACTGTGCCGAGCCGGCCATGGCGGTCGAATTGGGTTGGAATTTGGAGGTTTTGGGTTGAAAAATGGTAATGTGATCGGTGAGTCAATATGAGACTGGCATGTGTGCTCTGAGCCTCTCAGTTCGTTGTGGTTTTCTTATTGGGGAAGTAAACTGATTTTTGTCAGGCTGGGCCGGAACAAGTCAATTCAACTAATACACAGTTTTTAACTCAACTCAATGGGTGTCGATGGCCCAGCCCAATGTACATAATTAAGTTACTGCATTGCTCTAATCACATATTAACACATGTTAAATATAATTTAATAATGCTATAAATTATATTTTTATTCTACGGCTATTCTATAATGCTATGGGGTAATCTTAATCAACCATTAAATTAGTCTTTGTTAAACAACATATAAATCCAATTATTGGTTTGTCTCAATTAATCATGTGACAGTTGCTTATTAGTTTGACATTGTACACCGTTAAAATATTGGACAGAATATGAACGGAAGTACTATCTACGTTTATCGAATTATTACATATACCATCTATGATACTTTTTAAAACCGATAAATCCGTTTGATTTCGAGTCAAACCACAAATACTAAACAAGTGTGTAACTCATTATTTAACGTGTCCTAGGCAAAGAATGAATTATAAGAGGCCTATGGGTCATTGCTCTCTCTCTCTCTCTTAATTTTAAATAGAGTAGTACTACATACCACACAAGCATCTTATAAATATTTTATAAAGTCGATATGATAAGGTCTAATAGCTATTACTTTTTCTTTTTTTTGTTTAACGACGACTTATTTAAGGGCTATTAGACTCTTTAGTATAATCTTTGTAAGATATTTGTGAGATGTTTGTGTGTTATTTATTACTCTTTGAATATATATATATATAGTTAATTTTTTAAAAAAAAATTAGGCTTGACTCATCAAAATTAGACCCCTCCCAATAAAAGAAGTGTTAAGAGATGTTTGAGTAAAAAGTGAGGGTAAATGTATGATGCTACTTCCTCTTTTAAATTTTCAAAATTAATTGCTTGGGTTTTTACTTTTTGCTTATTAGAAATAGGTCCCTTTGTGAGTGTTCCGTCCATAAAATCTTTAAAAAAAAAAAGGTAAAAGGCCATCTCACCGCTGGCGAGTCCATAGCTTGTTGGAGAATCCACGTTTAAAATTTTAAAAAATATTTGACATAATCCTACCTACGAATAGAAAGCTGAAACTTTTTGGGGTGTGAAAAGGTTAAGGTTGATGGGAAATGGTAAGAAAATAGTTTTTTCATATACGTTGTAAAAAAATTTGGGGTTGTAAAAACCATGTAGGTCCGCCGCTAGTGGACGTGTTGCCTCACCGTTTATATATATATTTTTGATAGAAATTAGCTACAAATTGGTTTGTAGTAATTAGTTATAAATCAGTCTAACAAAATGACATGTGTTCTTTAACAAGTGAAAAATACATATTTTTTTAATAGCATGTGCTTCTCACATACTTTTTTTAATAGCATTAATAAAAAATATGTATTTTTTACATGCTAAAGGACACATATCATTTTATTAGACTAATTTATAATTTTTGTTTGCTTTTAGTCCTTTTTTGTTAATTAAAATTGTTCTGTTTTGTTTGATCTTATAATTGGGTTATATGCACAGAACATTTTGGACAGAAATTGGTTTTTAAAAAAAAACTCTAAAATTCGTGTATTATAGTTTGAGTTTATGGTAAATTGGGCCCCAATCATATTAATTGGGCATGTTTGGGAGAGAACTGGATTATACTGTTGGTGAATTTNTTTTGGGTAGTGTTCTTCTGCACATAAGGTAAGAAAGCCAAATCAATTTTGTTTGCTTTTAGTCCTTTTTTGTTAATTAAAATTGTTCTGTTTTGTTTGATCTTATAATTGGGTTATATGCACAGAACATTTTGGACAGAAATTGGTTTTTTTTTTTTAAAAAAAAAAAAACTCTAAGATTCGTGTATTATAGTTTGAGTTTATGGTAAATTGGGCCCCAATCATATTAATGGGCATGTTTGGGAGAGGACTGGATTACTGTTGGTGAATTTAGATTTTTTTTAAAAAAATATTTTTACTTTTTATATCACATCAATTATTTTTTAACAATTTTTTTTACTTTTTATATCACATTAAATATTTTTTATTACTATTCAAATAAAATATTTACTAAAAAATAAAAATTTTTACGTTTCTATATAAAAAATTTACAACATTTTTTTCTACTTTATATCACATCAAAAATTAACAATCTCTTAAACTCCAATTTCCTCATTTGCCAAACACCCTCATTGTACAGGCAAAGACCGCTTCTCTCTTATTTTGTAGTTTTTTCTTTGCATGTTGTAAGAAAAAAAAAAAAAAAGAGAAATACTCGTGAGTCGTGATGGTGGATGGCCACCAGCTCTTTATACCTACACATCGCTGACGTGGCATTGGCCACCCGACTATTCCATGTCGGCCATTTTTTTTTTTAAAAAAAATAAAATTTTAAATACACAAAAAAGGAGAGGCGTCTTCGTCAAAACAGCTGTCTTCCCCAACCCCGCAATTTCATTCCTCAAACCCTTCCCCCCAAAATCCCCCTCCGTGCGACGAGGCTCCACCACAACCACCAGCGAACACGCCGCGTCTCGTTCCGCCCAAGCCCCAGCTCTTGAGCTACAAGTTCCCCCCCTCACTAAGTGAGACGCCTCCTCCACCACAATCTTGGTAAGAATTTAACACCGTTCTCTCTCGTAGTGTATTCTTCGGTTGTATTGCACGCCCCTTCGGTCAAATTTCATGATTTTTCAAAATTTTCTTGTTCTTCGGTGGTATTGCTTTTCCCTTAAGCTCTTTCTGTATCTCACATACGCACTGCAACGGTTACATTTGGCAAAGATTTTATTGGCGTCTGAGACTCGAGGTAAGTTGTCTCCGATTCTCAATCGGCCTCCATTTTGCTCAAGATCTGTGTTCCTGTTTCTCTCTCGTAATCCACACCGTTCAGTCTCATTTTCCTCTCTCTCTCGGCCTTGGCATCGACGACGAGGAAAAGCTCTAGTCTTTCAGGGCCATTTTTGTTACATAAAATTCCCGTGAAATGCTTAATATCGAGTGGGAATCTCCCACCTTCCTGTCTTCCCTAATGGTTAGGATTTCTTAGGTGTGTCTACTTTGCCCAAACAAATGTTACAGAGTAATTTTGCTATTCTTTCTAAGAATAAACTCTGCTTATTCTATTTTCATGGAAATTTATTTGTGTGGTTCGGTTTGGTTTATATGCAGAAGAAGAAGAAGAAGAAGATGGAGCCGGAAGTGGTGAATGCAGAGCTTGTGTTGCCAACCCACCTCAGTTTCAAGCGAATTCAAATGTACGAGAAGTACCCAAAAGGCCAATCCAGAGGCAGGCACTGGAAACATCTCAAGCAGATCCTTCAGGCCGAGAATTACCAGAATTACTCTCCTGATGAACCCAATTGTAAGTACTCAGAACCCCTTTTATCAACTTTTTGTTTATTTACAGAAACTAAATCATATTATTAATTACCAGAAAGAATTTTGAGATTGTTGTGAATTGGAAGTAAAAATTATATCGAGTGTTGATTATAACTGCTAAACTGATTGACTGAAAGTAAATGGTAAGCCTGTGATTCGTTTAATGATGCATGAATTTCTTACCAAAGAAGAGATGGAAAGAGTATAGGATTCGTTAATTTGTTTAGCAGATTGAACAAAAATGAAGGTGGGACAAAAATTTTAGAGCATAAGAGATTCACGCTTTGCATGAAGGCTAACTCCTAGTTGTCACCTTGTTGTCACTTATGAGTTTTGACCCCTTCTTGTCTCCTATTCTTCAGATGTTAATATTGAGTCACCACCTTCTATGCATCCATGCAAGAGAATCTGTGATTTAACAGGCAATGAGGTATGTGGCTCTCTTGATAAGACATGCTGATTTATAGGTATCTTCCACGTGACTATTTATTTTGATCCCACCGTTTAAGGGTAGACTCATCTGTATGGTTGATTGGATCCGGCTGTTAAATTTTTTAGCTTTTTTTTCTTATTCCGAACTCAATTCCGTTCTATTACCTCTCTCTCTGTAATTTTAATCAATGATTAGAGTAGAACCTCTTGCCCCTCCCCACCCATTTTGTTTTAGGTCTTTCTTTAAAGCTTGAAATCATAGGACTAGGGATTATTGTTCTCCCACATTATGATTTGCCCCAAGCTCGTTCTCTGCATTTTAGGTTGCTGAGTTAACTTGGATCAGTTACAAATTAAGCGCTTACCCCTCCGGTCCTTAAAAAGTTGTTTGTTAATCTACAGGCGGTAACAGTTATATCATTGTTGTTGCCAATAGACTTTATTCGGATGCATTGACAGTAGGAATAGATTAACAACAATTGCCATGTGAAATGATGTCGAAATCCATCAGTGCCTGAATTTCATCTTCACTTTGGTATATTACCTTCTTTTGTTCTGTGCAGAAATTAAGTACTCTTGTGTATCATGCAGGCACCTTACTATGATCCCAGGACCAATCTACGTTATGCGAATGCTGATGTTTTTAAGCTCGTAAGATCACTTCCAAATGAGTATGTGCAAAGGTATCTGGCCCTGAGAAACGCAGCAGTAGTTCTCAAGTAACTTGGACTTTTCAAGAGACACCATCATGTTTTTCTATTTTTTTTCTTTCCATCCAAAATCAATATTGTGGAATATAGAGGAAGTTTTCAGAAATTATATTGTTGTAGGATATCCTTGATCTGCTTGCTGTAGTTTGTATTGAAGGACAAAATAGTGGAATCTATTATTTGTTTAGATTGTAAACTATCTGGGTAATCAATTTTTGTTTTGATTGTTTGCCTTCTCCAGCTCAGAAAAAGGCTCTTCATGCACATCTCCTGTCTATGTCGTAATATGCACATTTTGTATTACAATTTGTGTTATAATTCCTTTGCAACTTGAAAAGACATAATTGATCAAAATTAACAGATTATAAGCTATATTGTAATCATTTGTTTCACGGCCATAATTTTTCCTGTTATGGTAGTAGGGTTCTTACTTCTTGTAACCAACCAACACAAGAAAAAGTTTAATCATTATAAGTTTTTCTTAATAGAAAACATAGCAAGTAGAATTGCCTATGGTTACATCGCTTGGAATTTCTACACCAAGTTCCTAGTTGGGCAATGAATAAAAACAAATACGAAACAGCTAAAATGTTTTAGCTGTACTTGCGTCATTATAGGTGATCACAATCACCACTATTCATATTCATTTTCCAATTACACTTTTTTTTTTAAAAAAAAAAAAAATTACTAATTTACTATAGTATTTGCACGGTAGTGCCACAAGAAGGAAATTACAGAGTAGAAATAGACCAGTCTTCAAGTCTAGTAATGAATATCACCCAAATAAGCACCAAGAGTATTCAGTATATATAAAAAACATACAGTTAGCTAAAAACAAATATAGAAAATAAAAAATAAGTAGGTTAAAAAAAATTTAAATCAATTACAAATTCATATGTCCCTATTTGATAGAAAATGAAGCTTGTGATATGCAAATAATCACACTCTAAGCCAAGAGGAATAGAGAAAATTGTCAACGACTTTCTCTCTAAGCTCTCGCATTTTCGATGTCGGGGCCGACTCGGCGAACTGCGTTGACGGCTCATGAAATCACAAAAAAGAAAAAAGTTTATATGAAAAATATTTACAATTAGAGAATTATTTTAATCATTGAGATGAATTGTATCATGGCTCATTCTTCTATTTTAATAATTTATTTATTTATTATTTTTTTTTCAGAAATGCTTGTTTGATTCGTTTTTAGCCCACCCAAAAGAGTTCAAATACTCATATTCAAGATTTTTTTTTTTTTTTAAAAAAATCTTGTATTCTTTATTTTAGAATGAAAAACGAATTACTATTCTTTATTTTACTTCATATAACATCATCAACCAAGTCGGCTCCAAGGCCCAATTAGCGTGCACCGACCTCTTACCTAAAAGAAAAACAAAATAGTTCGCGTCCGCGTCGTCTATATATACACCCAATCGCGAGATAGAAGAAATTTCTGGAAGGAAGCGTAGGATCTGAGAAAGTCAAGCCCTAGCCGAAGCCCAAAAGCAATCCAACTATATCTCTCCGATCTCCGCCTTCTTCGCTTATTCTCCCATTCAGGTGCGAGATTTCGATCCTCCTTTTTCAGTAATTTGTTTGGTTTTATTTATTTTTTTATTAATAGTGTCTCCGGAATTTGCTGATCTGAAGGTCTAGGTTTTACTTTGTTAAATTGGTGTTTATCTTCTTGAACAATATCGACTTGTATGGATTTTGGTTGTGGGGGGCTCTTGATGTGTTGTTGGGTTTGTGTGTTGATTGGAGGAACATATTGTGAAAAAAGAAATATGTATTAGGTCTCTCGTTTCACTTGATGTTTGGTTGCTGAGAAAAATAAGTTAGTGAAAAAAAAAAAGGAAAAGAACGAAAGAAAAATATTTATTTTTTTCTATATTGGGGACTGAAAGAAATTGAAGATCTCGACTTCAGTTATGGAGAAACTACTATTTTTCTCAGTTTGAGTTTTGTTGGGATCTTTTTTATTTTTTCTTTTTAGTTTTCTTGGCTTCCGAACAGGGTATCGATTTTTCTGTTTTTGTTGGGGTTTTGATGATTCGAGTTTTTGTACTACTTCAGATTATGATTGCGGACGTGTTGCCTGACCTATACTGTCTTTATTTTATTTTTTTCCTTTTACAGATTTGTGTTGTGTAGTTTAGAACAAGGCTTCTAGTTTTGGACTTCTGATTAGATCTTCGTTTTGGGTGGTGCTCTTCTGCACATAAGGTAAGAAAACCGAATCAAATTTTTTTGCTTTTGGTCCTTTTATGTTAATTAAGATTGTTCTGCTTTGTTTGATCTTATCATTGGACAATTTGGACAGAAACTGGTGTATATTTACTTTGAGTTTATGGTAAATCATGGGGCACGGAGTAGCATATTATTTTCAACTCATTTTAATCTATATTTTAAAAGGATATAATAATTTGAAGTTACACTCAAGAATTGTTGAAGGACTGTCTATGTGATTCAATTGTATGGGACTTGGTATTTTTCAAGAATTTAGAAATGAAATACTCAGTATGTGAGTGCAAGAGATGGAAATACTTATGATGGTGGATGCAAGAAGGCTAGAGGTATTTAGCTTTGTTGCCTAAGATTTTTTGTAATATTGGCATGAAATAATTTTCCTGTGCATGTAATACTTTGGAAACATTGAAAATGATGTTGAATGAATTCTAGCATTCATTCACATAAATCTTGTGTTTTTTGGATTCTTGGGTTTCTAAAATCTTTAGGAATGCATTCATTATCTTTTTTAAAGTTCACGAGACTGAATTACATTGGGAGATTAATTAGATAGTATATGCAGGAGAGTTGTGGATCTCCTAAAAAGTAAACAGTCTAAACTTTGAGCATAAATTGAAGGATTTATTTAGCTTGGAAGTTCTCTATGTCAATGTTTATTGTCGTCAATTGAGACTTTGGTGAAAGCAGTAGACTCCCCAGACCTAGCAATTATCGAGGTTCCCATTGGCAGTTCATGCTAATTTTCTTCTAGTAGCATATTATGTGTGGAAAGTAGCATATTGTATGGAGTTTTCAATATGGAGAGTGATTCATGTACAGTAGTTTTTATGGTCAGTTGAAACAGTTCTTGTGCTGTATCTAATGACATGATTCTGGTTCATTTGTCATAGATAGCGTTTTATGTGAAAGTTATATCATTCCATGTCATCCCATTCATTGTCAACAGAATATTATATGTTGTATTTGTTTTGTGTACTGTTCATCATTAGTTTTATGGTTAGTGATATTTTTGATAAGTAATTCAATCTTATTAGAAAGCTCAGAAGGCGCAACCCCCAAGCACACATGAAGTATACAAGTGAGACACCCAACTAAGAGGAAGAAGAACACAAATCCATAAAATTTTGGAAAATTAGAAAAAAGAGGACTATTGTGAGCAGCCATCCAAACATAGAGGGATATGAACATAATAAATTTTAACTCAACCATTGATGTATTACATTACATATTAGTTGAATATATTATTTGTAGAACTGATTAAGAAGAATATTAAAGTGTTTTGTTATTTGTTACATGCATATGTTATTTTATAAAGCCTATGATTTGATGATGGAGGAGCTAACATTGTTTTTACTCTTCTTTGAGATGTACTTCTGGTCATCATCATACCAACATGCAGGTATTGAGCTTGTTTTTATTTCTGAATGGACGCCAAGAGGTTCATCCAATTGGTCGAAGAGAAAAAGAAGAGAGCTTTGGAGAAGAAAGAAGCCCCTTTGAAATGGGAGCAGAAGCTGGAAGCTGGTGCCAAGGCAAAGGCCGATGCCGAAGCCAAAGAGAGGAAGCTGAAGGCTGCAAAGCATAAAAGGAGATCTATGTCCGATTCTGATAGTGAAGGCAGTGATGGGGGAAGAAAGTCAAATAAAAAAATCCACAAGAGGCACAAGAAGCATGCCCACTCTGACTCAGGTGGTGACAATGAAAAGAGGAAGGAGAAGAAATCCAAGCGAAAGCCAAAGAGACAATCCTCTAGCTCAAATGATGATAGCGACAATGAATCTGAGAGTGGCTCTGATGATGAAGATAGGAACAGAAAGAAGCGAAACCACAGAAGGCACAGGCATCATGATTTGAGATCAGATTCTAGTGCTGATGGTTCAAGTGATGATGATCGGGAGGCAATCAAGAGGAGAGGCCATGTGAAGCGCCACAAGCACCATAGGCGATTGGAATCTAATGTTTCAGATTCCTCGTGCGAGAAGGATGATGGCATAAGTCGAAGGAGAAGCCATGCAAAGCACCACAAACGCCATCGCCTGCCTGAGAGTAGTGCTTCAGATTCTTCAAGTGATGAGGAAAATGATGCCTTCGGGAGAAGAAACCATGCAAAGCACCATAAACGTCATAGACGATCACATAGCGTAGACTCGAAGTCATCTGATTCAAGTGGCCACAGATGCCGTCGAAGGAGTGAATCTATCGGAAAGTTGTCAGATGACAACCTTGAACAAGCGGGTAGACAAGCAAGGCACAAGATTTGTGGCCACCAAGGTCACCACCACCACAAACATCGGTGCCATAACTCAGATGAGGGTAAAAATCATTCGCCCCAAGCAGAACCTAATGGAAAGAATAAAGAGGATTTGGGCAAAGATTGAGAACGATAATGCTGCTCATGATGGCGACAAATAGGGAGATTTCTGATATGGGGGCCACATTATTATCATTTGCTTTGTCTTGTGTTTCATTTGGCAGATTTATTGGTATTTCAATGCGGACAACAACTGCCTGTTATTTGTGCTGAAATTCTCTTGTTTGAACTTGATTATTAATTCCAGATGCCTAACCTATTTTTAAACCAATCTGTTGCTGTTTGATCTTTGTGTTTTTTCTACAATTGTCCGTCTCGTTTTGCTTTGTCTGTTGATATGGATACCTGATGTTGAGTTATAGCTTCCAAGTTGATTGGGCACGATCTCCTTTGACTTGATTAAAATGGCACCGTCCTTCATATAGTTGGTTACTGGTCCTTTTGAGTTCAGTGACACCCATCTCTAGCTTCTATGCTGCCACCCGCTGTAGTTCGTCTTCTGATCTTGTACGTTGATTTTAAATATTGGGAGCTTGGTACTTCTTGTCCTTCAA
The DNA here is from genome assembly GCA_900184695.1 of Betula pendula. NCBI lineage: Eukaryota > Viridiplantae > Streptophyta > Magnoliopsida > Fagales > Betulaceae > Betula > Betula pendula. Next base: position 30,530 of record FXXK01001759.1, on the reverse strand, counting down.
TGAGTGGGCGAGGGTTTTATGTTTATTCGTGAACATCGTAGAATTATGCTGACGAATAATGGACTTAGGGGAGTCTGATCCAATTGAACTTGAAAATAGATAAACACTTGCTCCCTTTGTTGAAAGTTTAGATTCTATTCTCAAAATAAAAACATTAATGAATAATCTGAACACAAAACATTCATAAACGCACAAATATTTTTACATTTATGTTACATTATATCGCTTTTTTAAATCAAAAATAAAAAATACGTTCCAAAACACATCAACAAAAATATACGTATGAAGTGAAATTAAATTGAAACCCAGTATTTGAAATTCACTTATAAAAACAAGCTGTATGTGCTTGAAATTAGCAAATGCGGACTTTGAAAATAAGAACATGGAGGATATTGAGACAATATTTCAAGAAGCAAATTCTGATTTCTTTTGTCCTATTAGGTTTGGGTTGACCCATTTATCATAGTCCTTACGCAATTCGGATACCTTTTTTTTTAATTTCTTGTCGTAAGTAGCACTTCAGATACTTAGAAGAGTAGAGCTAGTGACGGACGCATAGCACTACTCTTGTTAGAATCATTTGTTTCTTTGATTATTATTGTTCCCGCTTAAAAGGAGTCATATTAGTCATATTGCATGGATTTTCTTATCCTTTTTCATTCTTTCTTTTTTTATATTAATTTGTTCATCAGCATATTGTTTATGATAAATTCCATTATTTGGTAATGTTCCATTAAGAAGTTAACAAAGTTTTCCTCAAAAATTTTATAAATTTTCTTCAATTCAGTCTATTAAACTGACATGGGTCTTGAATGCACATAAGAATTTTTTTTTTTTAAGATCCAAATACACATTAGAATTAATAGAGTAATGCTAAACATAAGACCCATGTCCCCTTTGTGTCCTCATAAAATTAATATGGCTTTTAAAATCACAATTAGATCAAAATTTAATATTGATCTTTTACTAATTCAATAATAATTTTAAAAGTCACATCAATTTTGAGAAGATACAATAGAAACGTTTAGCATTACTCAAATTAATAATGATGTAAGAATCACGTGCATTTTAGATACATGTCAATTTAATAAAATGAGTTATAAGAAAATCCTTCAAAGAAATTTGGTACTTAATCTTTGCACAGCAAATATTAAAACACATTTGATAATTATTTTGAATTAATTGGCAATGCAGCGTGGTCCACGTGACAACACGGGCAAAGACATAATAGCAGTGGGCCTTAAACACAAAGATAGATTAGGTCGAACCTTTTCCCCACGTTCACCATCTCCCTCTCAAGTTGTCCTTTCTTGAGGTACGGGCTCAAGTTCATTGCGTCCAATATAGATTGCTACAAAGTCCGAGCCACACAATAGAACAGCACATGCTCAAAAATCCCAAGATCGGTTTTATTTTTCGATGCCAAGCCGAGATAATATTCATCGGAGGGGCCAAATAAATCACTAGCTGTTGGTCAATAATAATACAACAGTATGAACTCCATCTGCTTTGTCAGAAGTTCTTTAGTATCATCTGAGTTGACACCCCATCTGCTATAAGAATTGAGGTGACTTCCTGCAAAAAGCAGACATCATAGTGTTACCATTAAACATTGAAGATTCATGATGATGAGGACATGATGCCTGTATATGGGAATGCCAAAATGACTCAATAATGTTGTGTGTGTGTGTGTAAACACATAATTTGGGAAAAAGACGTGGGTACGTTTCATAAAACTTTTTAGAGGGTTTTTTTTGCTTTTAAGTTGAAAGTATTTTTGAGTGACATAAAGGTGAATAAATGTTATGTGAATATTTTGCATTTAGAATTTTTTGTTAATGCTTTTGTTTTTTTGTTAAAAAGCAAATATCTTCCCTAAAAAGCATCGTCAAACGATGCCCACCATAACTGGATTCATGTGGCATCATTGAGCATATTAGCTCTCTCTTTCATATGCCTGTGCATTCATGCATCATTACCACTACAAAACAAGCATATCATTATTTGCTGATAAACACGGATCAAGAACAGGTGAAGAACAGTAAGGGCCATAAGCAATGAGAATAAAGTAGAAGGCTTGTTACAAGAACGAATCCTAGATGGTGTCAGATCCAAAAGGCAGAAAGATTTCCCAATGTTATTATTGAAATAAGCTACCTACAACATAAGATTATGGGAAACTACACCCATCATCTCCAAATAGAACCTTATCTTAACACTATATTACTAAAATAGTTGTTACATTTAGCTGCTTAGACAATAATTTATCTAGCCATTTTTGAGAACACCCATACAGGAGGAAAGCAAGTTCAGTTTATAAATTGTGATGTGTACTACAGGTTAACTCTATCTAATCCATTTCAAGATTTTACCCATATTGTAGCTTGTGGTGAGTATTACTGGTTAACTATCATCTAATCCATTTCAAGATTTTACCCATGTAGTCAAAGTCATCCCCCTTCCCGTAGCAATCTGCTATTATGTTGCTACTCCCCATACCAATTATTGGATACACCAAGTGCAAGACTCCATAAGCGTGCAACACTCACTAGAATAGCCATCTCTGGATGAGTTTTCTACAATTCTAGTTTCAGCTTCCTATAGCCAGATCTTTTTGATTAAAAGCACCCGCCATACAATTTTTGTCTTTGGCTTTAGAGAGACACAAGAAATACAACCCATTAAAGATTTTTTTAGAGCATCTCAATCACGGTAGCTGTTAGCCTCAAAAGATTTTTAGGTCTTAATGACATGAAAGCTGATGTTCACAAATTTTCAGTAAAACAGACTATTCCAGTCTTCCAGATTCTGACTAATTTAAAATCCAACCAGCATTATTTCATGCATTTTAGCTATTTGCTCCCTTATAAGAATGCCCATAGATTTTAGACATTAAGCACCTAACTATAGGCCCTGGTTTATAATATCAGTATTGATGAGTATGTATCAGGCCCAAAAAGATGTATATCATGAAGATTGCTATATTAATATCAATAAAGGCAGTAAGATTCTCAAAATTAGTGCCGCCCAAGCAAAATATCACACACACAAGAACACAAGGCTTCTATAAATGTTAAAAGAGACATAACTGCCATTTTTGGATTTTCCCTTCATTGGAATGAAGTGTATGCATAACATTCTACAAACATAACTCCACTATACTCGTATTTTCTTGATTTCATGGCCAACATATTCTTCAACCAAACTATTGAAGTCAGTGATACAAGAACATACAAGGTTTGGAGCCATTGACGAAGCCCCAAAGGGATGTTAACTACATCAGTATGGCAGATGAGGCTCTGAACAATTCATTTTAATTCAACCTGGTCTAAAACCAGTCTTCTGTTCTCATATGTATTATTTTGTACCAACAACCAATCCCCACTCTGCCCCATCAAAAGGTAGGGGGGGGTCCACAGCCAAGACATACCCCAACCGCAAAAATATTCCTACCTACCTGGAACCAAGCTTGGTCGAGAGTAAGTACAACAAAGCTAGCTCCTTTTCTAACCCCAACCTAGATTTGCATGGAACCACCTCTGTTGGGGGGTGGCCGCACAAGCCAGCACCTCCATTGGAGATGGCCGCCCCCCCTTTTGCAGGGGGCATGGCCCACCCCCTTTTTTTTCTTTTTTCTTTTTGCTTTTATCGGTTTTTGGGCTTTTTTTTTTAATATAATAAAAACTTATTTTTTAACAACTGGCATTTGACATAACAAAATTGTTTTTGTGGGCATAAAATAAGTTTCGGATGGAAGAAGTGAAATGAAAAACGCAAAAAACCCAAGGAATAAATTAAAAACTCAGGGAGATATAATGAAATTTCCCTTTTTTTTATTGCAACCCCAGTTATCCCTAGGATTTCAACTTTTACTTCATACTCATGTATATCTACCAACTTAACACTTGGAACATTTCCTTCAAACAGAAAAATTTCATATCACCTCATAACTTCTTAATCAATTGTTTAAGGAGAAAAAGATGGCCTTTTATATCAGACCCACAGCAGGAAGCTAAACTAGTTCTTTAAACATTTAGTTCTTGCAAATATTTGCTCTATCAGTGCCTGCCTAGAAAGTACTTCAGTTTTGGACATCTCACTATTATTGCTTAAAGCACTAGCACAGCTTATCTTTTGACTTTTCTTCAATGAAGGGAACCAAATTACTTTTTGCTTTCCTATTTAAATAAGCTTCACAGTAGTTTCCCTTATCATTTTCCTATATTATTTAAATATTATTAAAATTAAATGTTAAGGAAAGAGAAAGACACTTAAAAATTGTTTAAAATAAATGCCAAAAGAAAGAGAAAGCCTTTTATATTAAAATAATGCTAAGGGAACCACTTTTAGTTCCCTAGATGAAGGGAACCAAAAGTAGTTCCTTTAGTGTTTCTATAGTTTAGGGAACACTTAAGAAAGCTATTGCATGGACTTTTTTGTGTTTTTTTAACAGTTTTTTCTACACTAGGGAAGGGAATGAGGTTTAAAGGAAGCTACTGCTAGTGCTCTTATACATTAAAGAAACTTCTCTAAAGTGTAAAAATAATTATCACTAAAAGTAGATGACACATTGTCAAATTCAAACATTCCATAAGAGATTCTTTGTAAACTGAAGAAAAAAATCATGGTAATACTATTATAGCAATAACATTTTTCTGGGCTTTTCTTATTAAATGTATTTTTTTCCCACTATTTTTTAGTATAAGGTGTAAGTCATTCATCAAAGTTAAGTGATTAATAAGAACAACTGAAAGAGGTCATAAATGTATTATGATAGTCGTGATCCCGATAGTTCACTCTACTATGGAACTACTAGAAAAGCAAGATGTCGACAAATATGAAGGTCAAAACTAAAAAGCGTAAGCCGACATTGTTACAATGCAATTAACCATACGAATCTTGTTTTCCTTTTGAGAAAAGGTGAAGATAATATAGCAAATTGAAAAATTACGAATTTCTACTTTTGGAAGGTTTCATGTATTTTAATATAGCAAAAAGAATCTTCTACTACCACTACTAGCTAGGTGGCTTTTTCTTTTATACTTCTTATGTACTTGGGGGCGCCGTACACTTTTAATGAAATTTCGATTACTTACAAAAAAAACTTTTGAAAGGTTTCATATATTTTAACACAACCCTAAAAGGATAGGTTATTATCTATTTTGAGATGAAGAAAGTAACAAATAAAATAATTTGAACTAGATGAGCGGCAAACCTCAGTCATCTGTTTCTGCCCACAGAGCACAGCACTAGCAGACTGAGGGCTGTAAATTTGCTTCGCTTTAGTGAAAGCAGCCTGCAAAAGCAATCATGGAGGGAATTATTGGTTTGACTCTTGGGGACAAACAAGACCAAAGCTCAATTGCTCCCGCACACACTCTACCTGTACATAGCCAGTTTCACCCGTCCAACTGTCATCTGGTTGGGATAATACAGGCACAATCTTAACCCCAGAAGATTCCCAATCTTTAAATCTCTCCTATAAGAGGAAGAAGCACAAGTTTTAAAATCAATTTCCATAGGCAGACTAGCTTTGCTGATTCTACAAAATACATTTGTGATAGTAATAACAAACACTTAAGCAAACCTGATAAGCCATTCGCTTAAGGTTTCTAGCCCCATAATAAAGCCTCACATCAGATCTCTTAGAAGCGCCAAATCCTGACTCAATGAGAGACCGGATTGGACTGAATATGAGAAAGTCAAGATAAATTAGTAAATGACAAGGAAGTGGACATGGACAAATTCACAAACATTGGCATATAAGAGGATCAAGGAACAATAGTACATTCTGCTAGCTGAATGATTCTTTCATGGACTACTACATTAATGAACATATTGAATACAAACACTTAACCATTATAGACTAGAAACAAAGATTTACTTTTGAGATATCTAGTCAAATTATTAGCTATGGACAGGAGTTTGGCAAACTGCAAGAAAATTACAATCAAATGGACAATATAAATTTAAGAGAATACCAAACATTTGATCAAACTCCGAACTTTCTTGTTAAGAGTTGAATCATTGATAGTATCAGCAAAATAATTCAAGAAGCTATATTTAGTTTGCTTTCCAAGTATTATATCATACACAATGAGGCTCAGGAAATAAGGTATAAACTGGAATCTTTACAAAAGGAACACTACCTTACTTAGGAGAAGGTGACACAAAGGACTTCTGCTCTTCAAATGGAAAATTCAAATTCAAGTTCGTTTAGTAATAATCATTGAAAAAGCTTATTCAGAGTAATTAAACAGGTTTTAGATACTGAATATGACCTTTCACAAAATTAAATCCATGGATTTTTTTTATATATGTAAAATAAATTCATAATACTTTCCACAAGACAACAGCAGTCTTTAGAAGTTACATTTTCTCAAACTCAAACAGTTCTGGTGCAAAGCATAGGAAAAAGGTATACCATCATAACTACCCATACTGTATTCGATAGTAGTGTCTAAACCAATTGCCATATCACTTGAAGAAAAAGCAATAAAATCTCAAAAACAAAAAGCAGTTGAACAAGCTGATATGGCAAATATTCTAGTTCAGATTTGCTACAAGCATATGTTCTAACATCTAAACATCACTAGAAGAGTAGGACCTGGAAAATTGAGATATCATGCTTGTGTATGAAAGCTTCCAAATCTACACTTGATATCATCAACTTAACCACAGGTGCTGTGGAATGCCTCAAGGTCTACCTAGGAGTTATTCTACCAATGACACAGAATCCTTGGATAGAGAAACATGGTACGAAAGGGCAACATGTCGTGTATCTTATCATACACAGTGAATTGTAGCTCAAGCAGGTACCCATCCTACCCTTAATATACACTCCAAAGTTACATCAACGAAAATAAGATAGAAGGACCATTCCTGAATTTTAACAGAAAACATGATCTACAAGATATTCCAGAACACTTGATAGGCACCAAAATGCATTTTAATAACAAGGGATGATTACTGGTTTGGACAAGCAGAACTACTGCCTAGATAGTACAATTAGATTTTTTTTTTTTTGATAAGTAAATGCAATTTATTAAAAAGCGTAAAAAGAAGCAACCCAAGTACAATTAGAAAATTTTCCCACATAAAGCACCAAATATCAAAGCCCTATTTACAATGAGAAAAATAAAGGGAAAAGCGTAATCAACATGTTCCTTTCTTCAAGCAAAATCCAAGTGTCCAATTTCTCACTTAGACATCTTCCGCAATGTTTAAACCATAAAAAAAGTTCCAATTCAACTCTGTTTTAGAATCTCATGATCTCATCAATCAAATTGAAACAATAGCTTGACTAAACCTCCAAATACGAAGTGAACTGGGTCAACATTCATCCCATATCAAACGAACTCAGAGTCAAATCTTGCCAAGACACTTACCTTAATAGAATACAGTCAAGAAACGATGCTCCAATAGATCTCTCAGAAATGCATAATCACAAACCGAGCTTTTAAGTCTTGTACTTTTTATTTGGAGAAAAAACACAAAAGCTTCCTAAAGTTTAGTCTACAGGAGGTAATATAAATATTTTCCACTTTTATTTTTTAGAGAAATTTAGACACCCAGAAGCCAAAACCACACTCTATCCCGCAAAGTAAACTGATTAGGCTATGTAGCTCTACTGGGTGAGTTTTCCGTTGTTCTCGGAAATTACATTCAAATATCACAACCATTTTACGCATTCGAATTGAAAATTCTCATTCCTGCCAGTAAGCAAAGCTAACATAACAGAAAATTATAAAACGGCCCTTTCGAGTTCTAACTTTTCCAAGCAACCAAACAGAAAATAAAGAAAAATCAAAATTCAGAAATCTGACCTAATTCCCGATCCGGTGGCGAAAATCAGAACCGTAGGATAAGCCTCGGGCGGCTCGATGCGGTCGACATCGAACCCTCGCCCCATAACCTGACTGAGCTCAACCACATCGCCTTTCTTCAAGCCGCATAGCAGCTCGGCGGTGGAGCCACCCACGCTCTTCACCAGGAACTCGAACGCGCCGCTCGCCTCCGCGAACGAGGGCGGGGACGCGATGGCCAAGAAGGAAGGCTTGGCGACGTCGGGGACTCGGAGCTGGAGGTACTGCCCGGCGCACGTGTGGGACGTGGCGAGGTCGGGCGCGTCGGAGACGTCGATGGTTACGTGGAAGAGTGACTCGGCGGCGGGCTCGATCTCAGAGAGCGGCGCTTGGGTCCAGACAGTTGTGTCCTGCCGAACGGCTGCGGCGGCTACGGTGGCGAAGCGGCGGCTGTGTTGGTGGTGGTGGAGCTTTAGGTGGCGGAGGTTGAGGCGGCGTAGGATAGACATGGGCGGGAGGGGCGGGCTAAAGTGCGCATGGGGAAGAGAGGGCGCTAGAGAGAGGCGCGTTGGAGAGAGAGCAACGGACATGGTTTTTGATGGTCGGTTGTAGAGGGAGTATATAATCTTTGGTCTTCGTGGCGGCGACTTTGGAGAGGCGGACCTAAGGTAGGTGTGCCGGGTGGTGCTGAGGTGGCGTGTGATACAATGCGCCTGGGGTGCGTATTAGCGGGAGGGAGGTGAGGGTCCACGTGTCGTGATTCTAGTTGATCCTGGCAGTCTGGAGGATAAGTAGCTAGAAAGATCATAGCCGTAGAATGCTTGGAAATCACTCAAATTGCAGTAACATTTGTTCAGGTTGAGTGAGATCCTCTGCAATTTACATTTCTCGTACGAGTTGTAGGACTCACCTATTCCAGGCAGTCTAAAGTACTCTAAACCTAACCGAAACAGATAAAAGCCCGCAGCCCTTCTCTTGAGATGCTCCAATTGTAGGAGATTTCTGCTCATAGCAATTGCAGGAGATTTTGGAATCGATTGCGGTTTTACATTTGTCCAACGAGCTTGACACTTGTTTAGACGATTCTGTTGAAGGGCAAAGGCTGATCAAGTTCCATCAAATTCCCCTGCGGGGGAATTTGCTTAAGTGCGAAAGTTAAAATGGACCAGTAAGCTAATACTGCATATTGCTTTTGCAGATTCGTCCTTCAAAAACTTGCCTATTAGTTGTCAACACCAGTTTTCTAGAGGCTGGAGCTCTGATGAATCACGCTAACTCGAACCAAATCTAGATACCTACATCTTCTCGTGGAGAATATATTACTTAAAAAGCAAAAAAGTACATTATCTTCTTACAATGTCCCTTTTATTATGCTGTTTAAGTTAAAATATCTTTTTCTCAGAAAATTTTTAAACAAAAAAAAAAAGTTACAATATCTTTTTAAAGTACGATCAAAAATAACAAAAATACGTTTTAAATATTTTTTTTTAAAAAAAGTCATTTTTTATCACGAATTTTATCATTTTAGATGACACACGTAGGACATTACAACCCCAATCGTAAAATGGAAAGACATTGCAAAAATTGGAACAACAAAACAAACAGGCAAAAAAAAAAAAATGCTAATTAGGAGGTAAATGTAGTCAAACCTAACTTAAAATATCACAAACAGGTTTATTAAATTGCTGCCCCTGCAATACGGCCCAGGATAAGTAGTACCAGTGCTCAATGTCACACAGCAAACATTAGCCACATTGATTGTTAGTATCGATTACCTGTCGCATTGCCGATTAGCGAGCCAATGCTACAAACTTCAGCCAAAAATTTGGGGTACAAGTAAAAATTTCAATGCAAGTCCAGGAGACGTGTAAAGGCAAGCACGTCCTCAAAGGCACTGTCAGCATTGGCGTCTATAGTAATTCGAGTAATGCCAGACGTCATTTTGTGTCCCTCTTATCTTATGTCATTTTAAGAATGTAATGATTTTTGAAATTACTATTAAATTTGTAATTAATCACTACTAAATTATTTTTGATCAAATAGAGATTTTGAAAGCAACTTCATTTTTTGAGGGACACAAAATTGACTTCTAAAATTACTCTAATAATTCCATATGAAACAAGGATTTAACATTAACACGTTTCAATGTTCAGAAAACACAAGGTAAAAAATATACATGTCTGCTTTCTTTTCCCCTTATTAAATAACAAGCAAAAAAAGGGGCAGGCCATCCGCTCCATTTCTCTTTCACACTCTGATTAAAACAGAAATGGAAAATCCTGATACATTCGTTCTCAAAAAATGAAAAATCCTGTTGTTGGCATCGCCAACACCACCTAAATTATTGGTTTTCGCAATTATCAAGAGAAGGTAACAAGAGAGATGAGGAAGAGACGAGATACAATTAGGCTGCAGACTCCTTGGCAATCTTCTCTGCCTTGGCAATGGCCTCCTCAATCCCTCCAACCATGTAAAACGACTGTTCTGAAAGGTCATCGTACTTTCCATCCAACACTCCCTGTCAACCACAAAACAATAACTCCGATGAGTATAGATCAAGGACGGTGATACCACTTGATTACGAAACATATTCTGCCATATGAATTGCCCCCACATGAGAGAGAGACAGAGAGAGCCTTTTTAGACGGATAGCCTAGACATAAAGACATGATGAACTTTCCCAAACTTCATAATCAAACATGCAAACTATAATTGGAGGCTTGGAGCTATAAGATATTTTATCAAGAATACAATTCCAGTATTACTCTCCATCATTTGAAGCAAGTAAGAGGGTGAGGGAGATACCTGGAAGCTGTTAATGCTCTCCTTCAAATCCACGTACTTGCCAGGTGCGCCAGTGAACACTTCAGCAACATGGAAAGGCTGGCTCAAGAACCTCGAAATTTTACGTGCACGGGCGACAGTCAGCTTGTCATCTTCACTGAGCTCATCCATTCCCAAAATAGCAATGATATCTTGCAGATTCTTGTAGTTCTGAAGAACCTTCTGTACCCCACGAGCAGTATTGTAGTGATCCTCACCCAAAATGTGAGGAGAGAGCATACGAGATGTAGAATCTAGAGGATCAACAGCAGGATAGATACCAAGCTCGGATATCTATTCACATTAGAGAAACAAAGAAGTAATAAGACAATATCATGGGCAATAAGGATTTCATAAGAACGTTTAGTAATTCATGAAACATGGACAAACCTGTCGTGACAACACAGTTGTGGCATCCAAGTGAGCGAAGGTTGTAGCAGGAGCTGGATCTGTCAAGTCATCAGCAGGCACATAGATAGCTTGGACAGAGGTAATGGAACCTTTCTTGGTGGTTGTAATACGCTCTTGAAGGCCTCCAAGATCTGTAGCCAAAGTTGGCTGGTAACCAACAGCAGATGGAATACGCCCAAGCAAAGCAGACACCTCAGAGTTAGCCTGCAGGATGCACCAGAAAGGACGAGGAGGATGGCAACATTAGGAATTGCATGATGTAAGGTAATTCTTCAGGGAGGAAAAAGGTTCCTTGACAAGTAAGCTTACTTGGGTAAAGCGGAAAATGTTGTCAATGAAGAGAAGCACATCCTGCCCCTCAGCATCACGAAAATGTTCAGCCACAGTCAGACCAGTAAGACCAACACGAGCACGAGCACCAGGGGGCTCATTCATTTGACCATAGACAAGAGCACATTTGCTCTCAGCCTGAAGATGGAAATAATGTAGTTCAAATATAAGAATGAAAAATAAAATTCAAAGAATAATGGTTGAAGGACAAGAAACAATTTTAAGAAACTTGTGAACTGCATTCTATTAACCTGCTTATCACCAAGCTTAATGACACCACTCTCAATCATTTCCCTGTACAAGTCATTGCCCTCTCGAGTGCGCTCTCCAACACCAGCAAACACAGAGAAACCACCTATCAAAGAGTACCGGTACAAGTCAATTAAAAAAAAATCAATTAGCAAACAGTGCCTGACATGTGTATTTGAGTAAAACCAACCATGAGCTTTGGCAATGTTGTTGATAAGCTCCATGATAAGCACAGTTTTTCCTACACCAGCACCTCCAAACAACCCAATCTTACCACCTCTTTGGTATGGTGCAAGAAGATCAACAACCTGAAGATAAAAAATAACATAAGAAAAATTTGTAACTGTTATCGCATCACTGTTATCACACCACACTTACTCCAACTCTAAAATTACACAAGAATCCAGGTCCTAGAGTAGAAGTGGGGAGAGACAATACCTTAATTCCAGTAACAAGGATTTGTTGTTCAGTTGCCTGCTCAACAAATGCTGGAGCTTCTCTATGGATGGGCAAAAAGTGATCGGTTTCTGTTGAAGTATTCACAATGAAATTGTCAGAAAATTTACATCATTCGGGCATCGAACAACAACTAACAACTGATGAACTAATTGACATTGGAATATTTATAAATTTCTTACTCATTTCGCCCCTGTGGTCAATAGGCTCTCCAATAACATTCATGATACGGCCAAGAGTAGCTCTACCAACAGGAACCTAAAGGGCATATGATGAGCAAATCAGGCAATGGAAATAAAAAGTTATCAAAGAGACAACAACAAAAAAATACTTAATAAAAAAGACAAACAAACAAAATGTGGATAACCAAAGAACAGACTGCCAAATTTTGAAAAAAAAAAAAACAAATCAGAACACAGATACTACAAAAAAATAAAAACACCCATAAAAAAGTAACATCATACAATTCCAAAACCAATGGGAATATCCTTTCGTAAGCTCCATAAAGTGAATGGGAATTGGTGGAATTCCAGTGGCTAACACTCATTATAATAGCAGAATATTAATACGCAACACACATGAGCAAAGTTTGAAACGGAGCAAGTCAAAAAAATGTTAATTGTTAACAGCAATCAGCATCACTATTGCACGAATACCACTTAAAAATTAATGCACCATGTAAAACCCTTGATCCATATCAAAATAATAACTCCAACACCCATCTCCCATTGTAACACTGGGAAAAGAATCCTCCTTTTGGTTGGCTAATAAAACAGATGAGAAAAACCAATAAAAGTTCAACTTTTTATGTGTTCCGTTTCAACAGAACAAAATGTTCTTTTCGGAAACCGAAATGTTTTCAATTTGGTAAGTCTTAAACGATCTAAAAGATAAGTTTTGCTTTCCCACATTTTCTCAGCACAAAAGGAAAAACAACACCAAGATCTGCACGACATAGCAAGATCTGTTGCTACAGATCACATGAACAACCAAAGGTCAGCTCATTTCCATGTATATAAGCGCCAAAATCCCCAACATTTCTCACCAAATCTCGTCAAATATAACCATCAGCTTAAGAAAGCCAAAGAAACGAAACTCACGGTGATAGGAGAACCGGTGTTGAGCACACGCTGTCCTCTGACCAACCCTTCGGTCCCGTCCATAGCGATGGTGCGGACCACGTTCTCCCCCAAGTGCTGCGCCACCTCCAGCACTAGCCGGATCGAGTTGTCCAGCACCTCCAGCGCCGTCAGGATCGGCGGCAACCCTTCCGCAAACCTCACGTCCACCACGGCACCGATCACCTGGCATACCTGTCCGATCGAACCCGCTCCGGTGAACTCGTCTGTGATCTTCCCGCCTGTATCAGCTCCCTTCGGTGGAGCCTGAGGGGCCGGCGGGGATGCCGCCGCGGCCGAAGTCGCGTACTGGGTCGCGCGCGTCAGGAGGTAGCCGTACGGTGACGCACGGCTTGTGGGCGACGGGGACGCGAGCCTAGGGCTAGGGCTTGAGATCGGCGATCTGGAAGAGGATCGCCGGGCGGACGATCGGATCAGCGAGGATAAGAGTCTTCGAGAGGACATTGTGATAGAGCAACAGAGAACGAGAGAGAGAGAGAGAGAGAGAGAGAGAAGGCTAGGGTTTGTGGACTCTGGCTGTTCGACTATATGTACAGCTATAGTGGCTAAAATGGGAATATTCGATTTTTCATTTTTTCATTTTTCATTTTTTCCTTTGCGTCATTTCCTTTTATCGTGGGGGAACCTGCGACAGGTCCGGCGTGTACTTCTTAAATCTGGGACTGAAGTGGAAACGATGTCGTCTGAGGTTGCTAAATTTGCTGGTGAACCCCTGGCAAAATAATTGAGTCCGCTCATTTTATGCTTGATCAAATGATCATTCATATAAGTTAACGGAGTAAAAGACTCTTATACCCTCTTATGTTCACTCCACTAAAGTAGGTACAACGAACGAGAAGTCAAAACGTGTTTGGGGCCAAATCATAAAGCCCAGCCTTGTCCATGGAAAATGAAAAATATTGGGAAAAATAAAATGAAATTCTCATATTTGACTAAGGACAACAATTTTCTACAACTTAAGTTAAAGAATATTTTATTCAATATATGACAAGTATCATCTATTAATATTAAGTTTTTTAAAATTTAATAGTCATTAACTCTCATTTTATTATCTATTAACTCAAACATTAAATTTTGAAGAACCCAATATTAATAAATGACACTTGTCATGTATTAGAGTGGGTTAAATAAAATATCTTCTAACTTGGGTCGGAGGAAATTTCTGTCCTTTTAATTTTTTTTTTATAAATTTTTTCATTTTCCATCGATAACAAATCATGGGCAAAAAGTTTATACAATTATAAGCAAAGTTACAATCAAATGGCAACAAACTTAGATAATCATAACACACCGCTATGAATTTATATAATTATAAACAAAGACAATAGATTATCTATGACATCATCATCCACTCCTCATATACAACTCTGATTAAATATTAGATCTGCTCCGAGCATATGAAATATAAGATATAGGTAACCCAGTCCAAACCAAAATTATTTATTCAACCGTAAGAGATAGTCTTCCACACCAAGCTATTTCTCTTCAACCCAAAGGGTTAGGATATCAAAACGTTCATCAACCTAAAAGTTAGGACAACAAAACAACATAAATAACAAAAAACTAAAAACAGCAAAAACCCCCAAAATATAGAGCATTCAGGAAGGTTTCGGAAGGCGGCAGCTAATTTGTTATCTAAAATTCTTTAAATTCATAAATTTAAAAATAGTCAATAGTGACAAATCATTCTTAGAGAAAAATGTTCCAACGTGAGATTTAACTAGGAGCGTATTTTATGGAGATGAACAATAATATTAGGATTTTTTAATGTAAAACACAACACAGATAACTTCTTTGCTGGATATTAATATCTTTCCATGCATATAATGTCACATCAAAAATGAAAATTTTGTATTTTTTAAAGAGTGAATCTGATCCTAAGGGAAAAAATATGAGTATGTCTTTAATTCTTGGTGGAGAATGGAAAAATAATTTTTTTTTATTAGCTCTATCGCCAAATTTAAGTGTTTGTGTTTGTCATCTTATTTAAGGGAGCAAATTGGCAAACAGATCAATGTCTTGCCATTATACGGATAAATAAAAACAATAAATAAATGAAAAATAGGAGTCAACTATGAAGCGGGAGGCATGGGTGACTGCCTGGTGACCTCTTTATGAGTGTAGACCTCTCCTCACCACTCCTTTGAGTGGCAACCACCCCCATTTCATTTACCAGTAAATGCTATATTTTATTTTTTTATTATTTTATTTTTTAAAATTATTATTGAATATGTGATTTTTATGTGTGGATACATAAAAATTACAGATTCAATGATAATTTTGATAAATAAAATTATAAAATAATAATATCAGTAAATACTATAATATTTATCTCATTTACCATATAAGAGATAGAGGGGGGTTGATTATTCTTATTTGAGGGGTGGTTGCCCCTCCATAGATGAGTATAGGTCTCTCCCTCATGGCCACCCCTTATATGGTAAGTGGCCGCCGCTCCTCATATGATAAGGAGTAGCTACTCCTCACTAATGAGCAGCGGCTTCTCCTTTTTCTTTTAAAATAAAATTTAATTTAATGTTTTCTTTTGCTTTTTAAATTTTTATTCTCAAGTAAAATTAAAATTTATGATAGATTTAACACTTTGAATGTATAATTAGTGCATGAAGTGTCAAACACAAGCCATATATCATGACATGCCATTAATTAATTGAACGGTATGTTAATGGGTGGGCTTATTCAAAATGGAGGCAAAATTTAACAATTTATTTGTCAAAATTAAGAACCTAATAACTAAATTAAAATCATACAGAAAAACTCAATGACTAAATTTGATTTTTTCCGAATAATAAAGAAAGAAGGGTAGAGAAATTGAGGCTTCTCTCTTCCCTCCAAACCCATCATTTTGTTTCCTTCCAATTTGGAGAAAATGAAGAGGTGTCAATGTGATATTTTTTTTGGCACCCACTATGTGTTTTATTTATTTATTTATTTTCCTATTCACTATGTGTCTTACTTTATTTCCAACCCTTTCATCCTATATTTCATTTTGTAATAGAGATGGACACCCATAATATAATATGTTAGAAAATCACTTATCCTAAAAGCTCGAGCCAATTAATTTAGGTTTAATTATGTTATATTAATCACTTATACTTGTAACAAATTATCTAATGTATGACTTTTTTAAAAAACAAAAAATACTCACATACGTATATTTTACGCATTTTCTTTCCCTCGTCTAATATAATCAACTCAACTAGAGTGAAAACACCAATCCTCAAGGACAACACCAATCATAACTTATCTCAAATCCCACAATTCCCATTACATGCTTTGTTTACAAGTCAAGCCCCTTCTCTCTTTGCCTTTGGATATGGTCAATCTCAAACATTAGTACTAAGTTGCCTCTAGTGACACAATCAAACATAATTTTTGGGGGAATTATATTTGCCCTCTTCAATCCCCCACCCAATTTCCAATATCTCATCAATCTTTTAATTTAGTTAATGTACCATACTTATCTACCATTGGATTTGGGGTTGAAATGTCCTCAGTTTGAGTTAAACATATACTGCATAAGATGAAAAAAATTCTGAGAAAAAAAAAACAGAAAATACAAAAAGGCACCACTTCTATAGTTCTATATATATACATTTTTTTTGTATTTTTTTTTTCTTGTATGGTATATTCGTCATTTTGGGGGCGAAAGGGGGCATTACAACGCCAATTGTAGATTGGTAGGTACATTAATCAAATTGAAATATTGGAATAAGATATTGTAAATTAAATGATAGATTAAGGGGGATAAATATAATTTTCCATAAATTTTGTGTATCTTCTCTGAAAACTCACCAACACAGAATGTTTCTAGTTTCAAAAGAATACTAACACGACATGTATTTGGAATGGATCATATTGCTACAACTATAGTTCAACTATTAGGAAAGGAACAAGAAAAAAAAAACGAAAAAAAAAAAAAACCCTTTGGTCAACTATTTACTCTTTCCAAAATTCTAGTGGATCATTGGAATAAATTCTAGCATTACTAGGGTTACTAAGACCTTAAAGACACAATTGGTATATGAAATGATCATTATTTTAAGAATATAAATATAGAAATTACAATACAAAAAATACAACAAAATAGTAGGAAAATGGTGAAAAAATGACATGGTTATCTTTATAATGGCTGCATAAAGCGGTAATAGAAACAAAAGAGATATGAATCTCAAGAGGTCCGTCAATCTTTCATGAACCCCTACTTCGAAAAAATAACAACCACCGGAAGGAAATTAAAACGGGTGAGACACTATCAAAATCCTACTAGGAGTCGATAAAGAGGGAGAACAAACACTGATAACACAAGTTTCCATTACAAGATCAAACCACAGTGGCACATAAAGACAAAAAAAACACAAAAACACAAAAACAACTAAAAAACCCAACAACGACAATAGTGGCATGGGAGAGTGGCTTTTGGAAGGCAAGCGCAGGCCACGCAATGGCGTGTGAAAACCACGCAATGGCATGTGAAGGCTATGCGTATTAAATTTTGTTGTACCTTAAATGGCTAACATGTTATAAAATTTATAAAGATACAAGTATACAACTATACCTTTAGATTAAAAAAAAAAAACTAAAAAATGTAAAAATCAGAAAAGACTACCAATGGCCACGCCGTGATAATTTTTAATTTTTTCTGTTTTTTTTTTTTACTTTATAAAGAGAATTTTTAATTATCTATTAGGATTTAACAAAAATAAATACAGGTAATTAAAATGGGCTAATAGATTAAAACTCTACCAACTTTTCACTAAGAACAATTTTATGTATTTAAAAAGTCCCGCCAAATTGTAAACCCCTTTCCCTCCACACCCATTACCGGCTACAGCCGGTAACCCCGCACTCCCTCCTTAAATCGAGCCCCAACAGAGCCGTGGTGTATAAGCCCACCACCACGTACTTTCTCGTCGTCCTTCTCGCGTTCGCTGTCTATCTCCATTTCTCAGTCACCGGTTCTCCGTTCAAAGCTACTCCAGATTCTTTCCGCTCCTCGATGAGGGCAATCCAATCAAGGGTTAGAATCAATTATCATCCGGAAGCAGCAGAGTCCTGTTCCCGTTCGAGACGATGAGCGCCGTCAACATCACAAACGTCGCCGTTTTGGACAACCCCTCTGCGTTCCTCAAACCCTTTCAGTTCGAGATCTCCTACGAGTGCTTGACTCCCCTCAAAGACGGTAATCTTATTAAAACTCCCATTTCCGTTCCATTAGTTTGATTCATGAGCTGGAATTCGTGCGCCCGAGCTTCATCTAGGGTTTAATCAAATTAGGGATTTTCTTTATCTGTTGATTCAGGCTAACCGGTGGTGAATCGTTGAATATTTCCCTTTTGATCTCCTGCAATTGTTGATTAGCTGAATGACTAAACTACTAGTTGAATTCAAACACCTATTTTAGTAACCCTAAGTATCGTGGAAAAGGTCTTGGAATTTAGTTTTTGTTTAATACATTCGATATGATTAATAGTTAGGCGGAGCTTAGAATTTTCTAGTGACTTGTCTTCTATATAATCCCTTTTTTTTTTTCCTGCATAGAAATTAGGCTTAACTTAAACCCTGGCAACAATATTGAGAGTTCAATACTGTTTTGTTAATTTAGCATGATTTTGTTTCAATAGCTTCGTACAGTGGTACTTAGGCCGTTCAAACTTGTGAACTTGCTTGCCTTGGTGTAATCAGCCATATGGTTTTGTTCTATTTTTTGCTCGATGGGGTGTAGGATATTTAGTCGCTGACCTCGCTTGTGGTCGAATGGGTAGCATATTTTCTGTTCCTGTTTTATGATTGTCAATTGTATGACTTTGGCTTAGGTTGCGCATAAGGGACAGGTGTGCTTGTACAATTTGTCTAAGCTCCGCAGGTCAATAGTTGAGAAAGGAGCACTATTAACACATGAAGTGTTTTAATTTCTTTGTTTCTTTTCTATTTGTAAATAAGTTTGAGGGGAAATTATGTGTATTTTCAAAATAGAGTACCTGATGTGGGCAGTCCACTTAACAGAAAATAAATCAAATGAAGTAAAAGAAGTTGAAATGATGAAGAAACTGAAGAACAGAAAGAAGAGATGAAGAACAAACAAAGAGATGAGAAAGATTCGTTTGTATTGAGTAAAAATGATTCTTACAATCTGTTAACTTTACAAAGGAAAACTCTATTTATAAACACCTAATTCTCCCACGTGAGTGAATACAAAGCGTTTGTTAACTGGAATTTCTTATCATTTGTGTGTCCCGAAACTAACATGGTTGACATATTTTATATTCATGCCTATTGGTGGAGAGTTGACTGGTTTAAATCATCTGAGTACATTTTTGGATTTGACTGCTGGACTAGGAATTTGCATGTTGTCAACATTTGGATGATGGGCTTTTTTTTGAGTCGTCTCAAAAAACTTCGATTTTGTGTGTGCTTAAAATTTGGAGAAATTTATCTCGACATGACTATTTTTTCTTTAATATGAAAGCCAGTGTGGTGTTTTTGTTGCCAGAGAGATTTTCTAAGTGGTAACAGCTTCTCTGCCTCTCTGCCTCTCTGCTTCTCTCATTGATCCTTTTAGAGTGTATAGATGGATTGGAGGATGGTATAAAAGGTAAAGTCTGGGAGGAGTCACCCCCGAGTAGAGCTTGTGGACTTTCATCATAGGAGAGTCCTGGAACTTGGCCCTAATCACTGATTTATAAATTTAGGAAGTGATAGGTTTAGGTTGAAGTGCTCAATGGGATGTGGAAGGTCAAAAAAGGACTTGCACTTGACTAATTCTGTGTCTGTTCTTTTGTCTGAGATGTGCCTTATGAAAGACGCAATGACAAAGAAGGCTTTGTATGAAAAAGGCACTGGAGCTGAGAGCTTTTGGCCAGTTATTTTTAATATTTTCTTTGCCCTGATTGAATAAACTAATCCTTGGCTTTAAGTAGGTAGATGATTATTTATGACATGACTTACAGAAACATTTCTATATTTCCTCTAGAAGTTCTTTTCTGAATTCCAGCTGCCAGTTACTTGGATTTTAGATACTAAAGTGCTTTGGGGATGCATCATGTTTTGTCAATATTTTGAGCTATTCTGTACATCTGCCAAGGATAAAAGTGGCAAGTGCAGCTGTGTTTAGTGCTCTCTTTGACCACTTGGTGTCCTTTTTCCTTTCTCCCCTCACTCTCCCTGTTAGGATGGAGGAACCTAATTATAATAACTGGTAGTGTTCCAACTTTAATCTTTGAACTTTTTTTTTTTGTATTTCTCTCCACTTTTTTGTCGCCAGCCATCTGCCTTTGCTGACATTGCCATGTTGTAACTCATATAATTTTGCAGATTTAGAATGGAAACTCATTTATGTGGGATCTGCTGAGGATGAAACTTATGACCAACTTCTTGAAAGCGTGCTTGTTGGACCTGTCAATGTTGGCAACTACCGGTTTGTCCTTCAGGTCATTTTTTATGACTAATTGTGGCTTGTGCCAAGTACTTAAATTTGCATGAGTGCTAATTTTTTTTATCAAAATAACACTGAATTATTTCTTGTTGGACCCCTGGCAGGCAGACCCCCCAGACCCATCAAAGATCCGTGATGAAGATATCATTGGAGTCACAGTACTGCTATTGACATGTTCTTATCTGGGACAAGAATTTATTCGAGTTGGTTACTATGTGAATAATGATTACGATGATGAGCAGCTAAGAGAGGAACCTCCACCAAGGGTGTTGATTGATAGGGTTCAAAGAAATATTTTGGCTGACAAGCCCAGGGTAACAAAGTTCCCAATCAATTTTCATCCCGAGAACAATGAGCATGGTGAAGAACGCCCTCCTTTAGCTGAGCATGCCATTGAGGCCAATGAGAATGGAGAACCACCACCCCCCCCTTCACCTGATCATCCGTCCAGTGGGCAGTAAATCGGGTAGCTACTGCATAACAATTGCTGACATTTCTACTACAAATTTTGACATGCTGATAATTTTGGGTGAAATTGGTTTTGCAAAATTTCAACATCTCCATCCATGATGTATTGTTGTGACTGAGATCTGCTATGAAGTGCCAGTTGGAATGTGTAGTACTATTATTGTTTTTTGGTTGTTACGTTTTTTTGTACAATGCCTCAGATTTATAGCGCCTTGAAATTTTCAATTCAAGTTTCTGTCATCTTCCATTCATGTCTAGTAGAATTTTCCAGTTCTATTTGAAAAGAGAGTAATGCTGTGTGACAAGTTTGGCTTAGGTGTATAGTATTTTCAACTGTGTAGATTTGATGTCAAGTTTTTTTTTAATGAGAAAGACAGTGAAACTAATATCGAACATTACAAAAACTACAACACATATGCTTGATCGCATGGAAATGGGTCTCTGGAAATGTAATTGAACAAATAAGCAACTTATGTTTAAGAGAATGAAGTGCAATTGTCACAATCTTTGGATAAAAAAGGTTCCGTTAGAAAAATAAATGCAACTGAAACATAAATTCGGTGCTTCTCATGTACCGAATTTGGATTTGAATCGAGTTTTTTTACGTGCTTTAGCTTTTGAGTTACTATTGGGCTTTTTAGATAAAATCTGAAAAAAGTTGCTTTTTCGTGTTATAAGATTAATGTGTCTTGGCCACATCAATTGCACCATTATGCATTTTCCTGGTCACGCTGAACGATGCTCCACAATATCAAATGGTTGGGCAGATGCCCATGCCCACTTGTATTGCTGCAAGTCTTTTTTCGTATATGCAAGTCTTTTTTTTTTTTCGTATGATTAAGATTCCTTTGCCATGCGAAATAACTATTTCATTAAGAATATGTTTCACATATCAAACGAGCCTTAATTTGACCAATCTACTAAGAAAGTAGTTTAGCCCATCTGACAGAATTCCTTACTCTTCCCGTAGATGTGGAAGTGTCTAATATAATATTAATAGGCAGCATATATTAGATTGAATTAAAATTTCCAACGAACTAATTTGTAAGAAATATGTGTTTTTTAAGAAGCAAATATTTTTTTATTAATATTATAAAAAAACATATGAAAAGTACATAATATATAAAAAAAATATTTATTTCTCAAATGCTTTTAAAGGTAAGAAATGTATTACAAATTGGACCAATTTATAAGAAATTTTTATCGGACTGGCATGATTGGTACATGTGTGGCTTGAATTTAGTGGTGCCACACCAATCAGATTCTTTCCCACTACCTAATTTCTGCAGTTCAATGGCCCATATTTGAGAATGAAATTAAATATGAAGGTTGAAAAAATTACAGAATCAGAGCACAGGATCGGGGAAAATGGGGAGAATTCCAGAGGTGAGGGTGGAGTTAAGTGGGAAGACGATCCCAGTTGTAGGCTTCGGCACAGCGGACTTCCCATTTGGCGGCTCCCATGGAAGAATGCGAGAATCAATTGTCGAAGCAATAAAAGTGGGATACCGACACTTTGATACGGCTGCTCTTTACCAGTCAGAGCAGATAATTGGGGAAGCCATAGATGATGCTTTACGCCTTGGCTTAATCAAATCCAGAGACGAACTCTTCATCACTTCCAAGCTTTGGTGCACCAACGCACACCGGCATCTTGTCGTCCCAGCACTTCACCAAACACTCAAGTAGCAATACAACCAAAACTTTCTTCTTTTTAATGCTTTCTCCTTGTCTGTCTCTCTTGCTTTTCGTTTAATTAGCTATATATATATATATAAATAGTTGGAATACAATTTTAGCTGAAAACACTTTTTCCGGCGGTTCTTTGTTAAAGTATTGTTTAAATGAGCTAATTTACTTATTCATATCTGCTTAAACCAAAGTGCAGTGTAATTTTAAACCAAATCGTAAAAAATAAATTATTTGAAATTGCGTTTTTAAATTGCAAATAAGGAGGTGCTTTTTTAAAAACTTATAATTTTAAAGGTTAAACTGCGATTTTGTTAAACGTTTAACTATGTTTTTAACAATCACATTTTCAAATCGGAATTTTCAAAATTGCACTTTTTGAAAATGTAATTCCAAACGGATCATAAGTTTTTTAGATAAATAGTGATTTAACATAGTATCAGAGCAAAATGTTATGAGTTTAAATATTAACTCAGTCACTTACTTTCTATTTCAATTAAATATTTTATGTGTTAAAAAGAGTGTTAAAATATTGATTTAAATGATTAAATTTATCTCTTGTGACAGATTCTAGCAACCCGACAAGAAAAAATTTAAATTCGAAAAATAGTTTACAATTTTTTTTTTAAAAAACTATTTTACAAAAATTAAAGAAAATTTTCTTCACTAACAGAAAATGTTTTCGATACATTGATTTTCAATCATATCAAACACTAAAAATAGAGAAAACATTTTTAGTAGAAACCAAAAAGATGTTGTTGTCTGTGACAAATGATCTCATTTGTGCAGAAATCTAAAGTTGGAGTACGTAGATCTATATCTGATTCACTGGCCAATAAGCATGAAGGCAGGGGAATTTGAGCTGCCGATTAAGAAGGAGGAGCTCCTTCCCTTAGATTTCAAGTCAGTGTGGGAAGCTATGGAGGAGTGGTAAAAATCTTGGTCTGGCCAAATTAATTGGTGTAAGCAATTTCTCTTGCAAAAAGCTCGAAACCTTACTTGCCACAGCAAAGATCCCTCCAGCCGTCAATCAAGTTAGTTTTTTCTTCTTCTTTTTTGGTTTTATTATATCTTCATGGTTTGAGATTATAAAATATAATCTGCTGCTTAATTATGCTTTGATTTGCAAGGTGGAGATGAACCCAGTTTGGCAACAGAAGAAGCTGAGAGAGTTTTGTGAGAAGAAGGGTATACATATCACTGCTTACTCTCCCTTGGGAGCCAAAGGAACACCATGGGGAACCAACTGGGTAATGGAATCTGAGGTGCTAAAACAGATTGCTACTGCAAAAGGAAAAACTGCTGCACAGGTCATACACTATCTCTTCTTTTCTTTTCTTTTTTGAAATTTTTTAAATAAGTTGTGGGGGTTGATTTGATTACCATGACCTGTCGAAGGGTGGCCAAACCACCCACTCATGGTTGAGGGGTAATTTGGCCACTTCTTCAAGTTTTTTATTTTTAAATAGTTTTTTAGAGACAGTTTAGTTATTTCAGATAAAAACATTCGCATGTAGCATCTTTCTGTAGAATATTTATGATAAAATGTTTCATGATTTTTAATCCTATAATTTTAGCTGTTCACCCAATTTTTAATTATAAATTATCAATTTCTTGTTCCGAATTCATTTGACATCACACGACATTCCTTTTACATTATTCAATTTGGTCAAACCATGATTGAGAAACAATTGTAAATGTGATGAAAGTGCAGGGAGTTAAGTGAAGTTTTTTTTTCTTATATATATATATATATATAATTTCAACTAACATCCTTGAAGTAGAAATACCATAGGCCTTGGCCGCCTTGCATTCCTTCAAGCATGTTAACATAATCCAAATGTTTCAAAGTTTTATTTATGAATAAAATGCATGAAAGTTTAATGTTATTAATTAGTTTAAGCAAGATGGTGACTTTTATTGTAATGTGAAGATCTCTATAAGATGGGTATACGAGCAAGGGGTGAGTGTGCTTGTGAAGAGCTTTAACAAGGAAAGGATGGAAGAAAACTTAGACATATTTGACTGGAGCCTAAGCCCTGAGGAGTCTCACAAGATAACTCAAATTCCACAGCGTAAAGGATGTCTTGCAGAGTTTTTCATCTCTGATGAAGCCCCTTTCAAGTCTCTTTCTGAGTTCTGGGATGGAGAAGTTTAGAATTAATTTCGTAAGAAAGCATCTATCAGCTGCAACTTCTTAATTAAGACTCTAAACATTCGTGAAACTGGCTCCATTTGGTAATTTTTTTTGTTTGAAAAAGTGTTTATGATGTTACATAAACGTGAAAATAATTTTGAGTGTTTTGAGTTATTATTTGTTAATGTTTTTGTTTAAATTTAAGGATAACTTCACTTATCCTCTTGAATTGTTATCATTTTTGCAATGTTTCTCCAATTCAAAACTTCTCAATTTAGTGTATCAAACTTTCAATTTCACCCTTATTAAGATTTTCCGTTAAATCATTTCAAAATTCTCAAAATACCCTTGCTTTAGCTCTTGAGTTACTATCGGTTTTTAAGAAAAATTTAAAAAAAGTTGCTGCTATTGCTTTAAGATCAACATGTTTTGACCACATTAAGTGCATCACTATGCACTTTCGGTCATGTTGAACATTACTCCACAATATCAAATGGTTGGGCAGAGGCCCACTAATATTGCTGTCTTTTTTCGTTTAATTATGGCTCGTTTGATATATAGAATGATTATTTTATTAAGAAAATGAAAGAAAGGTAGAATGAAATAACTATTTATATTATTTAATTTGGTAACAACATACATGCTTTCATTAGAATTATATAAAAATTACTAAAAGGATATGTTTGGGGAGTTTTTTTTTTTTATTGATTTTTTTCAATCTATCACAAAAAGTTAACTTTCTTTTTCAACTCAACTCAAATTTATTCCACCCAACTCAAAAAATAATATTTAAATTCTTTTAAAAAATTGATTTTTTTTTTTTTTTAAAATATGGGGTGGTTCGAAAATTACCCCAAGGGGTGGCCGAGCCACTCCAAAAACTGCTCGGGGTGGCTTAGCCCGATGGCCACCCCTAGGGGTAGTTTGAACCACCCCAATTTTATTATTATTATTATTTTTTCAGTTTTTATTTATTTATTTATTTTTTATTTTATAATTAAATATAATTTTATTACTTTTTCAAATATATTCATCCTACCTCAAATATCTTTTTAAATCATGGCTAAAATATAATTTTTATTTTTTTTTTCTTTTCAACATTGATAAGTCTAATAAAAAGAAATTGAATAAAACCGAATAAAAATAGAAAATTACATAACATATATATATTTAGTGTTATAGGTGGGTGGAGTGTAAGTTTATTAGTTGATTTAAAAAAAACGTTTTCTTTTTTGGTGACGGAAATCCAACTAGTATTGTGTGAACATCTATATCATGCTGTATGTTTTTGGGAGGGAGATTTTCTACTAGATTTTATTGGATCTATATTTAACTGAAAATTCACTTTTCTGCTAATTTTTAATTCCAATCAACGTTTCTAAAAGCATCCAATAGCACCTCAGAAGGGCAGAAATTATATCGTAAGTTCTGCACTTATTCACTTTATGGCCATTTGAAATATTTTATTATGTTTCAAATATTGTCCCTTTTTTTTTTTTGTTATTTTTTTCTGCAAACCATGTATATTGATTGAATGTTTATCCTTTTACTAGTCCCGTCATGGATTTTGAAAAAT
This sequence comes from Betula pendula, assembly GCA_900184695.1. Classification (NCBI taxonomy): domain Eukaryota; kingdom Viridiplantae; phylum Streptophyta; class Magnoliopsida; order Fagales; family Betulaceae; genus Betula; species Betula pendula. Next base: position 3,994 of record FXXK01001759.1, on the reverse strand, counting down.
TTGTCTTATTCCTAATGATTATGGTTTGAAAATTTATCTTTTCTAATGTTCTTAATATTTTTTAATTGTTGTCGTTCAGTAAACGGTCATATTTTTTATAAAGAAGGTTTTAATATTTTTCTGGTAAAAAATTGTGAGAGGAAAAAAGACATTTGAGTTTTAGATATTTTTTAAATATGTTATTTCTAAATTTGTTTAAATTATTGAGTGTTTGTTTGATGAGTTTTGTCCTGAGAGATTGGAAGGAATTTTTTGAATGTGGCTATAGGATGTTAGAAGTAAATAAGAAAGGAAAAGAAAAAAAGTATAAAATAGATAATTAGTAGAGAGAGGAACAGCTTATCAAATATAGTGTAGGTTCATGCAGCAGTCGCAGTATCATTGAGCAGTGCGACAAATCTAAAGTCCTGCCGGCTAATGATTAGTTATGTTTATTTGATGGGGGCGATATCATTTATTTATTGCGCCGTGAGTTTGGTCATATGTGTATATTAGGTTTATAGTTTAATATATTCAAACTGGCGGAGATACCAAAATTCGCCGGATTGGTTAGCATTTTATCTTTAGTTTTTGCAGCCGAAGTTCTATACTTCGCGCTGATAATTTGTTTAGTCATTTTAAGTATTTTTTATATCTAATATCAATGGCGGCGACTGGTCGCGCGATTGTATATCATCAACATTTGGGAAGTTCAAGTTTTGGCCGCGATAAATCATTTTACTTGTTATTGTTTTATATTTTCGTAGATATGCAACCTGAGGCGAACCCAATTCGCGCGATTGGGTATATCATGCAAGAGCGAAGTTTCCAACTTCGCCGCGGATAATCAGTTTATTGTATTTTTTATATCTAATTATCCAACCGCCGGCGAACCAAGTCGCCGCGATTGGTATAATATCAGGCAGCGAGTTCAGGTTCGCCGCTGATGCACCTTTATATTATTCTTTATGTCTAATATCAACCGCCGGCGACCCTAAGTTCGGGCCGGCGAGTGGTATGGTAATCAGATCGAGCAGCGAAAGTTCAATCTGGTCGCCGCTTGGAGTGTTAGTCATTTTATAGGTAGTCTTATTATATTAATAACTAATTTGCGGCGTATACTTGGTTCGCCGCGATTGTTATATCATACCGAGCAAGCGAATTTGTCAACTTTCGCCTGCTGGAATTGTATGGGGTTTTCCCCCTATGTGTTTAGTTAGATTTTTTATAGTCTTTCATCATCGTCAAATTTTCTGGCGACTTGTTCGCCGCGATTTGGTATAAGTTTTTTTTCTGCTGTTATCCTTATTATAGTTCATACAGCGATATGCTCAATTCGTTTTCGCCGCTGATTGAATCATTTCATATGTATTTTTGTATATCTAAATCAACCGCGCGACCCAAGTTCGCCGCGATGGTATTTATGGTCATCATCTATGTCGATATGTTAAATCTTGCTCTGCGGATTAGTCATTTTTATTTATTTTTTTATATCAATATTGGGCAACCGCGGCGAACCAAGGTTCGCGCGAGTTGTATATTTTTCAGTTTTTGTGCAGCGAAGTCATGCTTATCGCGGCTGGATTCAAATCAGTTTTATTTGTATTTTATTATATGTCTAAATTTTCAACCGCTGGCCGAACCAAGTCGCCGCGATTGTATATCATGCGCTAGGCAGCGAAGGTCTAAACGTTCGTCTCGCGGATAGCATTTTGAATTGTATTTTATAGGTCAATAGTGTCGAACCGGGGTTGCGCCCAAGTTTTTACGGCTGTTTTGGTGTTTATGAGTTTATCTGTTTTCAGCATCTAAGTGCAAGGTTCGCGCTGAGCGTGCACCTTTTATATACATTTCGATGTCTATTAATTTTATTATTGAGAAGTTCTGCGCTGGCGACCCCCTTTGATTAATGTCGCGGTTCCGCGGGTGTTGGGTTATAATTCATCAGCAGCGAAGTTAGTTTTCGCCCACTGATTGCCACGTTTTATAATATTTTTATATACCAAATAACAGCGGCGACCCCAATTTCGCCGCTATTATCGACATTTATATGCTTTTTTTTAAAGAAAAATCATTAAAATTGTATTGGTTCTTAAAAACATATTTTCCATTAAAAAGTTTTTAAAAATTGAAAACCTATGAAAAAAAAATAATTTGATTTTTTTATGTGTTCTATGCGTTAGTTGGTATTAGATAGTGATGAGCGTTGACATTCCGTTTTCTAATATGTTTGATACGTATTTATTTTTATGTGTATTTTTGAGAGAGATGTTTTTTTCCATTATCATTATTATATGTTATTTATTTTGATTAATACAAACAATAGTGTGGATTATTATTATACTATTTGTTTATCAATGATCGACTGCTCAGTGCATTTATTATAGAATTTGGTTCAACGGATACATCAGCGAACAAGGCACACTAAGATTTGCATTGGAGTTCGATGATTCAATACTGACGTATAGGCATAGCCCGACAATCCATGATAAGTAGGTTTGTTGGTGTTTTGTTCTGGGTTTTTGGTTTAAACATTATTGTTTCCCATTAAATTTTTAAAAAATTAAAACTAGAAAAATAATTTTTTTAGGATGTGATTAGTAAATGGTTGTTATATTTTTCAAACCCATATCCACAAGAGATAGGTTGTAATAGTTCATAGGTTTGCTAGAAAAAGATGAAAATGAAATGCTTTAAACAGAGCTAATATTAGGTTTCAACCACGGTTTGGGGTCGTTTGGGGGAGTGACAACTACTGGTGTCGGCGACAATTCGAGCTATTCAACGGTGAAACATATGGTTTTCATATAGCTGATATTGCGAATATAGTCATATTGATTTTGAATGTGTAAATGGCATGTGTTTGATGATGATAGAGAGTAACAGCGCCCAAATTATGGCAATCACAGATGATATTTGCCTATTGATCGGTTAAAGTATAGGTTCTAGAGTCGCGTTGGAGGGCTGTATTTATTAGGTGGTGTCTATATTAACTTAGCAACATGGATAGTGAACGGGGTTCACAGCTGATCTCTCCCCCCACCACAACGAGAGGATGAAGATAGATGAAGTTCAGTGTTGATAACTTCTATTTTATTTTTTTGTTTTCTTCCCAATGTGTGAGATTCGACAACCGTCTCGATAAATATCTGAAGCGAAGGGGACTTAGATATGTTACACTGTTACGGTATAGTTAGTGATCATTCTCTGTGAGGTGCGATAGGGGGTGAGGCTGTACTTCTGCTCTCATTCACTTATCTGCTTTGTACGAATAAATCATTGTTTCGGTTATTGTGGGGAAGTTCAGTTTATGAAGATACCTTTTGCTAGCAATATGTAGTTGATTGTCGATCTACAGTGGTTGCCTCGCAGTGTTGAAACCTATATAAATTGGTTCTATGTTAAAGCATATTTAATTTCCTTTTTTAGATACTGAGGATATTAATGGCGTGGTTCTCGTGTTGTTGTTGAATATATTATAAGTACTTAACTAATATATAAAAAATATTGTATTTTCTATAGGTTTTCATTTTTTTAGAAACTTTTATGGAATAATTTGTGTCTATATATTTCTATGGTTTATTTTGGCTGAAATGCTTTACTTTTGGGTTGTTTTGTGTCAAGTTGTTGATTCAAGGAGTACGTACAATGTTTCGAGGTTAGTGGGTTGGTTTGTCTCTGATTAGTTTGAGATCAATTCTATGAATCAAATGCACAGGCGATTGAGATCATTGATAAAATAATTAATATCCATTATATATAGTTTTTGTTATTGGTTTTATGATATACTGGAATACTCTCTGCTTTCTAATATTATAGCAATATTAGAAAATTACGTTTGTATATTTAGTTTTGGTTTTTTAAGTATTTAGTTGGAGATTATGGAAATATAAATAAATTAATTGTATTTTTTTTTCATAGGTTCAAGTATTTGTTCTTTAATAAATCTTTTAATAGGGAAATTCATATTGTTTTAAAACCTAAATACATTTTAATATTTTTCCTTTAAAAAAAA